>VDFB02370678.1:203279-242026 GCA_007258455.2 Sequoia sempervirens | reverse complement strand
TATGAACCCTAATTTTCTACAAAGGGATGTTAGCTAATGAACTTTAGATTGAGGGAACTTGTCAAATTCTGCAAGATTGGAGAGGTCATATTTTTTGCAAAGAAGGGGAATGCATCAATTTTCCCCAAAGATTTATATGCTTTAGAATTCCACAATGAAAAACCAAGTGTTAAAGTTTGTTATTCTTATATGGTGTTATTGTGAACATCTTTCAAAGGTTTCAAGTAATTAAATGGATATATAATAATGGTAAAATTTTGGATCATTTAAAGACTTGTTTAAGTAATATTTTACAAAGATACAATTGGGAACTATTAGGTACCTCATTTGTGGTTTATTTCTAAGTTTCATGGATAGAACTATAAAAATGAATTACAAATTCAAAGGTGTGGACCCTCCTACTATAATTACATCTAGTTGGAGTATGATTAGGGATACTAATTTGGGCCATGTTGACATGGAATAATTCAAAGAGAATTTTTGGGGTTCAACAAATAGACTTGGAAAAGAAGATAGCCCAAAGTGGGATAGCCCAAGATACTGGTTTTCCTTTTACAATACTATTTCCAAAACGTATAATGGAAGGCAGAGAACACTATCACAAGTCTTCCCACAAGATAATAGTTGTTGATGGGAGAGTGCTAGTAGACCTTTCCACTGCCTCTATTGCATAGACCTTTGGGATCCCATCTTTTTTCACTATGATATTAACCACTAGAGAACAAGTCATAGGGATATTTGATCAAGATCTAGAAACTTACATGAAATTTGTAAATGAAATGTGGATGAAACATCCCAAGGCTTCTACTAATAAATTTCCAAATAATTTATATGGGAATGACTTTATTACTGAAGTCAATGACTTAGTCACTCTCCTGAGTAGAGTGATGGGAATTATCTCATCTTCCACATTCAAAAATTGGATGTTCTACTATGTGGTGGAGATCTTTATTGGACATAAAATGTTCCCATGGGCTCAAACTATCAGTGATAACATCCACCATCAATTTTTGATAGTGAAGAAGACTTTTATATTCAATATGACCTCATATATAGTGTAGCTTTTTGCTATAAATTTTAGAAACATGAGACTAACTTGCTTGGGTCTCATTAGCATTGGCCACAATGAACATAGGGTGTATGACTGTTACCCTCAACTTCAATAAGTGATGCTTTCATAATATATATAGTCTAAAATTTGTAGAGAGATTTAAGTAGAAAGCTCTCCTCCTTAGCCATGGGGATTCTTAAGAGATTTAGGTATTGGTTTATCTAATTCTTGAAGTTTACCTAGAAATCATAATGGAGGAATTCTCAGGAGCACCTTATAGGTTTCCAAGATACCCAAATGACAAGATAGTGATATTGGAGATGACTAGGAAACTTTGTGCATCAAACCAACTATTAAAGAGTAAACATAGAGTAGGAGTGTTATATCCATTGGCACTTAGGAGAGGTTTGTATGCTTGTCCCTCAACTCAATCAACTAAATATTCAATTATGGAGATAGAAAATTTTGGCTTCAATTTCCATAGTCAGAGAAAATATTGACTCCCTTGGTAAAATGAAGAAGCAAGTGGGTAAGAAACATGGGCATAGGTTGGACATTGAGTACTTTTGGGAAAATTTCCAAGATGATGTAGAAGTTTGGAAAAGGACTTACTCAAGGGTAACTGTTGAGTACATCAGGTCTCTATGCCTTTTTTTCATCCTGGGTCAGATACAAGAAGATAATAAAGTCCTATATGAAGATGAGTATAATGAAGTGGCAAGTCAACCCATCCCACTTCTAGACTAAATTGAAGAGGAGATCATTGACATTGACATCATAACGAAGTTGGTGTTGAGAAGAACTAAGAGGTGGGTGGAGGCCCAAGCTTCTGCATTCATTACACAAGGGGTGGAGTTGACCTATGTGAAAGTGCAAGAGGAGAAAGGTTCTTTTGATGAAGAGAAACATTCTAATGAAGAAATTGGCCTTAGTGAGGAACCCATTGAGAAGGAAGTGGGTCTCCTTCTAAGGCTAAGGGTAAGGCCAAGAAGATAAAATAAGAAAGGAAGCACACTGCCACGCTGAGGGTATACAAGAGGAAATTTAGTACCTCAAAGGGAAGTAATCCCCAACCCAAGAAAGCCAAAAAGGTTGGATCAATATCATTAGAACAAATTATTGAGGAGAAAAAGGATTATTCTCATTCACCCACTCCTTCCACCTCTCTCCCCCAATCATCTTCTCCCATTTCTACATCTGCTATTCCTCCTTTCATCTTTTCTTCACCACCTAAATCATTGATATCCTAGTGGATATCACCACTTCCATTCTCACTCCTTCCATCACTCCCATTGCCATTGACTCATCCCCTTCTCAAACTTCTCTTCCTTCCACTACATCCATCCTATGTTACACCCTGATTTTGTTTTACCAATTACTTTTAACTGTTTATGTTAAAATGCATTTTGATATCTAATGATGATTATATGTTATCTAACATTATGTTGAGATTAAATGCAATGTAATGTATTTTAATTTTGATGATTATTATTTTTATTGAATCAAGATTATGATAATGATGTGATTAATAATGACTAATTATTTGATTGATTTCTAAGTGAAATGCAAGACTAATTCCTTACTCTCCAGAGAGAGGGAGAGTATCACTAGAGAGAGGAATATAAACTTAAAAAAATAATAAGTTACACCAATTGAATTTTCCTGCAGACTCACATAGGTCTATCCTAATCCTATTGTTGAGTCATTTTTTGTGTGTTTTGCTAAGTTGAGTTGAGTCAAAAGGTTAGGTCTAACCTAGTTGAGTCTTGGTTTATGCATTTTTATAAAGGAAAAATAAAATGATTTATATGATATGAATCATATTGCTTCTTTGATTTTTCAATTTGATAAATATATAAAATCAAATCAGTTATTATTAAATTATATTAAATAAATAAATAAATATATAATATATATAAATATATATACAAATTTCTGTATATAGATATATATACAATATGATTTATAGTTGAATATATATATATATATATTATATAATGTAAATGTTATTATTGGCCAAGAAAAGTAATAAAGTTAATTAAAAATTATTAAATGCTAGCTTCGAGAGGTATAAAAGCCTCAATCAAAAAAAAAATTGAAGGCATAAAGTTTGGAATTTAATTCAAAGTGATGACCATGTATGAGGAACATCTTTTCCTTGCATATTTGTAGCCACTAAGTGGCAGTTCAAAGTGAAATTGGTTGCATTTTAAACTACCAATTAAATTTCTTTTATTGTCTACTTTAAGCCATGGCATGGAGAGCATAAAGAGCTATTAGATTTATCCTCATTATATGGAGCGATGTTTCTATTTTGAAAGGCAATTTTGAAATGGCCAACCAGAACCGGCTTAAAAATTAAGCCCCATTTAATAGGTAGTGGGAAGCAAATGCATGGGATATCAGGGGAAAAGGGGATTGAGTGTAGTATTTGAATCATAAATAGAGATGATTATCTATTTAGAGAAGAGGCTATTTTTTTTGGTTAGTTCTTAGTATTTTTTTGAAGGTATTTTGCAACAAGTCTGAGTTTTTCTTCAACATTGCAAGCTGATTTTTCGAGGAAAGTTGTGCAAATCACTATGACTATAATTTTTCGAGCTCAAGTGCAAAACAGAGAAAGAATAACTTAGGCATGTGTAATCTTTTTTATTACTGTGTAAACTCTTAGTTTTATTTTTATAATTTCTAGTTTAAAAAAAAAAGGAAGATTAGTTTTCATTTTGAAGATTAATACAAGTTAAAATAGAGGAAGAATAGTCTAATTTCTAGTTGAAACAAGAACTTAAATTTTTTTTCTTCCATTTAGAGATGAACAACAGAATAGAAAGATATTTTTTTGTTGTCTTATAATGAATGGTTTATACCATTTTCTCAGATAGAGAATAATTTCAGTTTGATATATATAAACATATATTCGTTTATAATGAAATACATATGAGAATAAGTAGTCAATACCTTAAATGTGAGACCAAATGTCTCGAGTCCATGACAATTGTTATCATTATAAATCACATGTGCATGAAAATAGGAGAGTAGTTTACTATCATGGTTGAATGTAAGTACTTGAACAAGTGGCAGTTGTCAAGTCTCAAGTCATTACGAGAATGTAACTTGGGTTTTCAAAGTTAGGAAAACATTTCCATCCCAGTCATTTACCGACTTAGTGAGTTATTATTATTTTATGATTAAATATCCTTAAGGAAAGTTATTCAAGTAAGTCAAACAGTTAATTATGTGTTAAAACTTAGGTCAAGGTGGTTTCCCACTCGAGTTAAGAAGTATGTGAACATACGAATTCACTTCTTAAGGAAGTGTTTGATATGATTCAAAACTTTGGCTAAAGTAACGCAAGAGTATTTTCTTGCATTATTCGGTTCACCATGATCTAGATTGCATATCTAGTTAGATTAGTCATACTTAGTTAGAGATGTCTAAATTTGTATGATTGATTGGTTATGTAGGACACAACACTAGAAACTCAAATGGCATACTTGTGGGTTCCTTAGTCTTTACTCTTCGTGAAGGGTAGGACCACTTCCATTTGGAAGGTGTGTGGGAGACTGCTTGTTTATGGTTGGAGGCAAAGGGCTTGGGTGATGCTCTCCCTCTTGTACACGAAAACACCAAGGCTTGTAAAATAGAATCATTTTCCAAATATGAAAGAATTGGCCTTGTAACTATATTGTAATATGTAAACTTGTATACTTGAGAGTTTATCATGTGTGAATTGTATTTGAAAGGTTATATCTCATTTTCAAGTTGAAATTTAATGTAGGTAAAATTTAAAAAAAAAATTGTACTTCCATATTTGATCATGTGCAATAATTGATGAATGAAAAAGCAAAAAAGTTATATTCCTATTTTTAAGTAGTTGCTTCTATTTACTTCTATGGTGAAAACTTAAGTATTTACTTTGTAGTATGAGTGAGTATGTTACATCTTATCTCCCTAATTCACCATTTCTACCATTCCTTCTACTTCTCTTCCTCCTACCTCTCTTGAACTTCCACAATTATTCATAGCTCACCTTTCCAACATGCCAAACAAGGTGGTTGTCATAATGCTCTCTCAAGTCAAACTATCATTGTTAAACCAATTGGCACAAAATATTTATCCATCTTCCTCAAGAGAAACATTAAGGCCTCCTTATATGGAGAGTGTGGAAAAATATTGGAAGAATCATAGGAACAAGAGAGGGAAGGAATGGAATTTTTAGCTTCAATGGAAGATGCATCAATTACACCTACACAAGATAAGCTAGATCAAAAAAGTAGAAAACTGCATAAGATATTCCTAGACCAAAGCCTGAGCAATCAACATGCCAAGAAGAAGTGAACGTTGTAGAGGACATTCTTAGCCCTAGGCTTGAGATAGATCAACCAGTGAAGCAAGAGGAGAAGTTTTAGGTAGAGAATGTTTAAAAGGAGACTCCTCCTCCTTAGAAATTAGAATCCCCTAATATGTTGTAGTCCCTACATATTGGTTATATGAGTAGATCAAGAATAAAAGACCAATCATTGAGGTTCCTAAGTTGGTCCTAGAGGCAATTTTGAGTAGAATACAGTGGCCTAAGGAAAAGAAAAAGGGAAAAATAAGGTCACAAATGACCAAGGATGCCTCAAGATCTAGGATCCTACATGTGGCCACCCCTACTACAGATAAATATAATAAGGCAATTTTTCTTGAGTATTTTAGTGTTTCAACTATTAATTTGGGGCCTAAAAGTTGAGCACAAGATATGGAGGACTTACAAGGATCTATCTCTAATATTTTGAAGAGAATGAATAAAGATAAAGCGACCAAGGTTGAGTTGAAGTCTCAAGTGGTTGAGTTCATTGTTTTTGTCCAATATTTAATGACTCCCATTTAGAGTGAGTCAGGTAAAATAATAACTCTAATTGTGCTATCAAAAGATGAGGTTAGTCATGGGTCCAATCCACTTAGGGTTGGATGAAGCACATTTTTTATAGTGGTAATAAAATAATTGACACTATTATATATGTACATAACAATTTTCTTGTCCTCAAAGAAGTAGGTAAATTGGTAGAAAATTGCAACAAAAATGATAAATACCATGGTTTGGTATTTCCCAAACTAGAAGACATTAAGAAACTTCCTAATGAGGTGTTGGTAAGACAAGTTATCCTACATAAAGAACTAGTCGAGGAGCCTCATTACTTGATGCATGCCCTCAAGTTCCGCAAGGAAATAGTGATACTTGTTTCTACAGTGGAAGTTGTTGATCCATAAGGATCCTATGAATGAACTATTTATGGATGATATTACCCAATTTTTTATAAAATCCTAGAGCTTTATCAATCAAAAGCCTCCATATATGGCCCTACATCATTAGTTGATTGATCAATACAAAAGAAATGTTACAAAATTCATGATACTATAGGTCCACCTAATGATGAAGTTACTTCAGCCTTAACAACTTTTGTAAAGTTTTCCATGAAGGAAAATTAAGAAGGAAGGAGTGTAACTGATGGCCATTTTTTGTGATATGCCAACTAGATATTTTGGATGCTTTCTAGTTCAATATTTTTGGAATTTTGTGCCCTAAATTTCTTAAGATGTTGTAAATGTAATTTAGTGAAAATATTATAATATAATTTACTTTTACATCCCTAGGTACATTTTTAGTAGATTTTAGTTGGAGATGGATGAAGAATATGTAACAAATATTTAATGCACTCCAAATATTAAATGCAAATATAATCTTTTCCCTTGGTGTTAAGATAATTTCTACCATTTATTTCGACTTAGGTTTTATTGGTCTTTTCTATAAAAGGGTAGTCTTATCTAATTGTAAAAGGGTTGAACAAGAGTTGCAATCAAAACATTTTGAAATAAATACAAGAAAAACATTGAATTCTAGTGTTCTACTTGTGGTTTCTTATTTTTGTGTGCTTCATTTCTTCAATACTAGATAAAGTTCAATTATGATAATCATGAAGTGTGAATATATTTGATAGATCTCTGGTTCATACCATTTGTGATTTGTTGATTGTAAGTTACTTTGTATGGTTAGTCTGAACCCTATTTTTTTTAGTTCAATTGTGAAGATTTATTTAAATTGTACTAGAATTGGGTACTTATATGAATTCTCATAATCTAAAAATATTTCATTATCTTTTAAGATTACACTATTCTTGTGGTGTTGTGAGTTAATTTTTTATTAAGAAGGGATTAGTTTTATGAGGGATCCATCTATTTACAACACTGAATCATTATTGTCATTGTTCGTATGGTTTCTTAGCTTGATTTGTTCTCATCCCATCATTTGAATTTATTTGAAGATTTAAGTTAGTGTAGGAAGGAAAGAATAACCTATATTGCAAATATCATATGCCTATTTTTAAATCTTAGATTTGGAAATCTAGCTAAGGTTTTATTCTAACTACAAAATTACTCAAATCCCTATTATCGAAGTTCCAACTAGGATATTGTAAGGCCCCTTTTAAAAAAAAAAAAATAGTAAAACCACTAAGTCATTTTTGCAAGTTGAAGATCTCACTATCAAAGCCTTGGAGTAATATTTTTGAAGTCTTAGAAGGTATATTTCCATTCAAGAGAGAGAAAAAAATCCATGTTGTATCTGTATTGTGATGTGTAAAAATACTCATCAATAGAACTGATGCTAGAAGGAGGGCCTAAACTTTTTCTTAAAGTTAGAGCATATAGGCTCTCTCTATCTCTCCTAAAAAGTTTAAGAGAGTACTTAGAGCCACTCCTAATCAGGGATAGTTCTTTGAGTTAGTATTTCCTACCATATCCCAGAGGGCTAAGATAGGTGGGTGGTCTTCATTAGCACCATTGCATTTTCCCACAATGGCTCTATATCAAGCTCATCCAATCACTCCACCTGCAATTCTATTGATGAATTGGATATCTAATAATCCTTCTCCCATTCACTTCAATGCATATCATGACATGCCCATAAATCTAGATAATTTTTTTCAAAATTCAATGTTAATGATCCAAATAGGAATATAGAGAAGCATAGCAAAGTCTTTAAAGAGACAATGCATAATTGGTAGATCCAATGTGAGGATGTGGCTTTCTAGTTATTCCCATATTACCTACGAGAAGAAGAATTTTATTAATTCATCCATCTGCTAGCCAAATCAATCAATTCATGGTATCTCATGAAGATTAATTTCTTGGATAGATTTGAAATCCCTATAGAACCTACAAATCTATACTAACAATTTTTGGAAGTGAAGAAACAAGATAATGTGTATCAATGATTTTAATAAAAAAATTCAGAAAGTAGATACCTATCTTCAAGATCCTTATCTTCCTGATCTTTCAACAAGATAGGTTTACTATTTAGCTTTAAATAATCTTACATCAGTATTTTTCATGAGAGCTAATCCTCCACCTCCCTCTCTTAATGATGCCTACATTAAAGCTATCAAAGTTGATATAGAATTGGGTCAATCGGGGGTAGTTCCATTAAATCATATCAGCACCCCTAGAATGCCTCAAAAAAAGTATAGAATCAATCAAGAGCTAGATCATCACACTCCAACACTTGATCCCATTCCCATGCCCACTAGAGCTATGGTCATTCATCCAGGAGTTCCCATCTTAGAGGCTCCTCCTTCACATCTTCCTTAGCAAAAACATGTTGAAGCTAATAAAATTAAAGAGGATAAAGGAAAAGATGATATCAAGGAGCCAATAAAATAGATGAAAAAGCTTACTCCTGAGGTAACTCATCTTTGTAACTAGAACAATTATCTACAAAACACCTAGAGGAATTTTTAGTCCAATTCTAGTTAGAATCAGAACCAAGGCCAAAATCAAGGTTACTAGAGGCAGAACAAAGTCTGGAATACTGGGTTGAGCAATGGAGGAGTTTTGTCTCCCCTAGATGCATTTGTTGACCCAGGTAACAAGCCTCTAGGAAGGGTATAGTTGGTTGAAGCTGCTATGTCAAATTGGTGCAGACTACACAACACTAACCAACATTTTGAGTTGAATTTTCATGACTTTTAGATCACTCCCAACATATTTTAGAAAGAAGTATAGAATTATAATCACAAGATGTGCCTAGTTCTTATAGAAAAGGAATTGTACCATCTTCAACTTATGATTTAGTAATGGTCTTGAATAACTATTATTTTCCTAGGTAGTAGGAAAATGAATCCCAATGTGAAGAAACTTTGAAAATTTGTTCGGTTTAGGACCAGTCTCTAATGAACAAGAGAATGTGTAGGAATTCTAGTAATGTAATAACCCATTTGAAATTATTACTTAATTAATATTATTGTAAATGACACATGTATATAATCCAAATTAAAAAGGAATATCTAGAGGCTAAAGTCAATCATAGCTACACATGTCCATTTAAAATGAGTTAAAGATTCTTATATTCACTTAAAAAGTCAATTTACGATATTAAGTTTGACTTGGCTCCTAGGCCATGCAAAGTCATTACATTGTACACATTACATCAAGTACGAAATGCTTTACATCAAGTTACATCTTATACTATAATAGTCTTGTGAACAACTAAGGTTCTCCTTGATGCTCACCTCCATTGGTGGATGAGAACATGGTTGAAGCGCATTACCGCCAAACCATGAAGCTTACGCTTCCCCAGAATTCTTTTGACTTGAAGAATGCCCAACCCTGCATGAAAATTTTAACAAGAGAACAATATACAAGGTGGAATCTGGTGTGTTCCCATACATCAACATGCAATTTCTATTTACAAGTTAGAAAAGAAAAGTGCAAGATCTATGCTAGGAATGGCAGAGAGTGAAATCACAGAGTTTATTCATACATACATAATGAACTATATTACTTGGACAAGAATAATAAGTGTGTTGTAACAACAAAAAATGATAGGTTTTGGTAAAGCAAACATATACCCTCTTAACTCCATTTCATCACCCATCCCAAAAGGTAAATTTCTACTATAACAACTATCTACCCTCTAGCAGAAACTACCCATATGTGCTCTAGTCAACTAAGGTATCACTGTTCTATTCAAGTATTTAAAACATTCTTTCACAAATATCTTCAAAAGAAGAAATAGAAGACTAAATTATACTCTAAACTAAATCAGATTTATGATTCATAGAGTATACAACAATCAATCATATCTTTCTTATGACTATTTTCTACTTATCATCTTAAGCATTCTCCTTTTAAAATGTACTAAAAATAATAGAAGGTATGTCACAAGTATGTGTATGTACATAGAAGAAGTCTATGTGCATACACATATATGTGCCTACTTATCTTAAATTTTGTGCATACATTTTGAAATAATCATTAATTCAGATTGCAATCTCAAAATAGTATTCCATTTATCTTTGTCAAAAAAAATTATTTTTCTCCTTGAGCTCTTTCATCCTAATGATGGATCATGGAGTGTGATCTAAAACGTTTATACAAAAAACTCACGCAATCTAATCCAGAAATGGGTTGTAACATTAATCGATATGGATTGTGGAAACTTGATATCATTTAAAAAATAAGAAATCAGATCAAGTCTATGCTAACGTTTTCATACATATTGTTATTGCATTCCTCAACTGTGATATCTATCATTGTTGTTTTCATAAGAACATTCATTCTCTTAAAAAAAGTAATGTTTCCTACTAAACAATCATAAAAAGTAGCTATTTACATATGAACATTCATTGTTTGAAGAGAACAAGTGTTGTTTCCTACTAAACAGTCATAAAACAAGTTGCTTACATATGAACATTCATAGTTTGATCATAACAAGCATTGTTTCCTACTAAACAGTCATAAAACAAGTTGTTTACTTATGAACATTCATTGTTTGAACAAAACAAGTACTGTTTCCTACTAAACAGTCATAAAACAAATTGTTTACATATGAACATTCATTGTTTGAATAGAACAAGTATTGTTTCCTACTAAACAGTCATAAAACAAGTTGTTTACATATGAAATAGTTTATTGAGCAAGGATAAATTTTGACAGAATAGTGTCGTTTGCAAAAGAATAACCACCATTTACATCAACATATTACTATTTCAGACTAAACAATTACACTTAAAGACAAGAAAAATGTTATTTCCTCTATTTGCTGATCTCAAGCTACTTACATGATAAAGGATCATTTACAAGTAATTGTTCTTTGTTTAGCAACAAAATGGATTTTCCACTATGATCTGAAAATAAACAACCAAATAGCCCTATTCTTACATAAGGACTTTCAATACTAGAAATTCGATAAGAAACTTAATAGTATAAAGAAATATATGTTTAACATGCTTATCAATGAAATACTTGAGCTAATACTTCAGTAAATGACTTGGCTTATAAACTTTAGGTTCAAACAATACTTGCGCCTTTTCAAGTTGTAATAAAACTATAGTTTCTCTGGGTTCAACCCATTACAAATGGTTGGGTGGTTTCTTTCTTAACCTCAAAAGTTACATTTGATATTGCCCTTATGGGCATTGTGGCTTATCCCATAAAGCATGCAGTAATATACATCATGTAGACTCAAATCTGAGTGATCTTCAAGAATAATCTTATTGATCATGAGGATCAATTCAAGTTACAAGGCTACAATGAAGCTCAAACTTATACATTTTATTGGTTCTTAAAATTGAGGGGTGTTCCTCTTTATGCAATTTTGGCTTCCACATTACTCAACAATGGACATTTTTTCCCCTAGGCCGATAATGGAAGGCAACACATTTGAAAATGAAACACGGTCAATACATTTAAAGATAGTACAAAGGATTATATCCTCTTTGTAGGTTTGGTATGTGAACCTCTACAGAATTCAAACACAAAAGGGTACGCATCGATCGGCACAAGATTGTCCAATAGCCACAATGTGGCTTATATTACCATGTGAACTAACATAACAATCACATCTTAAGGGAATTTGGTGCCTTGGTTAGCATAGAAAACTATCCAATAAGGCTCCATTATAAGACTAAGCAAGAGTAGGTCATAGGCCATACAATCCCAAAGGGTGGTCACTAAATGTTACCATTGGCTTAGGCCGACACACAGACAAAAAATTATGCATGTTACTATGCTATCAATTTTCATCAAATGTAGTAACAATCACAAGCTTAGCATGGAAATAAAGATAGTCTAATTGATATTGATTCAAAAGAAAATGAATTACCTCTATAGTCGAGCCTTTTTGGATGAGGCTTTCCTCTAATTTTTCCACCCCTATGTAGTCTACTCTACTTTTCCCTTCTTGTAGATTCTTTCCCAAATCACTTCTCTCTTTTCTTCCACTACTATTCATACTAAAATGGTAACCACTCCTTTTGCATCTGACTAGGTGATTTCATTATGGCTTTTTCCCCGCCATAGCTGCCAACCTTCAAATTGAATATTGTCTTTATGATTCCAATAGGCCACATCCATCGTGCAACTAACTTATGATTTTTCATTGATTCCATAGTCTGATTAATAATGTATCGTTTATAAATATATATATATAGTTGTATATATATACTTATATAGTTATATATCTATATGCATTTAAATGATTTCATTCACACTTCCATGTAATTGAATGATGTATATATATATATATATATATATTTGTATATATGGATATATATATATATATATATGTATATATATGTGTTTGATTTACATACACGTATATATGCATGTATATATATATTTATTTATTTATATATGCAATCACATACAAGTTGCTTGTTTTGGAATGGCTTATAGGTTTCACAAATGTCTTCAAAAGAAGAAACATAATACTAAATTATACTCTAAACTGAAATCATATTTATGATTCACAGAGTAATACATCAATCATATCTTTCTTGTGACTATTTTCTACTTATCATCTTAAGCATTTTCCTTTTAAAATATACTAAAAACAAAAGGTATGCCACAAGTATGTGTATGTACATACATGAAGTCTATGTGCATACACATATATGTTCCTACTTATGTTAGTTTGTGCATACATTCTGAAATAATCATTAATTCATATTGCAATCCCAAAATAGTATTCCATTTGATGTATCTTTGTCAAAAAAAAAGAAATCAGATCAAGTCTATGCTAACAGTTTCATACATATTGTTATTGCATTCTTCAACTATGATATTCTATCATTGTTGTTTTAATAAGAACATTCATTGTCTTAACAGAACAAGTATCGTTTCCTACTAAACAGTCATAAAACTAGTTGTTTACATATGGGCATTCATTGTTTGAACATAACAAGTATTGTTTCCTACTAAACAGTCATAAAACAAGCTATTTATATATGAGCATTCATTGTTTGAACAAAACAAGCACTGTTTCCTACTAAACAGCCATAAAACAAGTTATTTACATATGAACATTCATTGTTTGAACAGAACAAGCACTGTTTCCTACTAAACAGTCATAAAACAAGTTGTTTACATATGAACATTCATTGTTTGAACAAAACAAGCACTGTTTCCTACTAAACAGTCATAAAACAAGTTTTTTATATATGAACATTCATTGTTTGAACAAAACAAGTATTGTTTCCTACTAAACAGTCATAAAACAAGTTGTTTACATATGAAAATTCATTGTTTGAACATAAAAAGCATTGTTTCCTACTAAACAGTCATAAAACAAGTTGTTTACATATGAACATTCATTATTTGAACAGAACAAGTACTTTTCTCTACTAAATAGTCATAAAACAAGTTGTTTACAAATGAAATAGTTTAGCGAGAAAGGATAAATTTTGACAGAACATTTCCATTTACAAAAGAATAACCACCGTTTACATCAACATATTATTGTTTCAAACTAAACAGTTACACTTAAATACAAGAAAAATGTAGTTTTGTCTACTTGTTGATCTCAAGCTACTTACATGCTAAAGGATCATAAAACAAGTAGTTTCCTCTACTTTTCTCTACTAAATAGTCATAAAACAAGTTGTTTACAAATTAAATAGTTTAGTGAGCAAGGATAAATTTTGATAGAACAGTGTTGTTTACAAAAGAATAACCATTGTTTACATCAACATATTATTGTTTCAAACTAAACAATTATAGTTAAAGACAAGAAAAATGTAGTTTCCTCTACTTGTTGATCTCAAGTTGCTTACATGCTAAAGGGTCATTTACAAGTAATTGTTCTCTATTTAGCAATAGAATGGATTTTCCACTATGATCTGAAAATAAACAACCAAATAGCCCTATTATTACATAAGGACTTTCATTATTGAAAATTCAATAAGCAACTTAATAGTATAAATAAATCTATGTTCGACATGCTTGTGGATGAAATACTTAAGCTAATACTTCAGTAAATGAAGGCTTAGAAACTTTAGGTTCAAACAATACTCGTGCCATTTTAGGCTACAATAAAACTATGGTTGCTCTAGGTTCAACCCATTCCAATGGTTAGGTGGTTTCTTTCTTAACCTCAAAAGTTACATTTGATATTTCCCTTATGGGAATTCAGGCTTATCCCATAACGCATGCATCGATATACATCATGTAGACTAAAATTTGAGTGTTATTCAAAAAATTAATCTTATCGATCATAAGGATCGATTCCTTACAAGGCTACAATGAAGCCCAAACTTATACATTCTATTGGTTCTTAAAATTGAGGGGCATTCCTCTTTATGCAATTATGGCTTCCACATTACTCAACAATGGACATTTTTTCCCCTTTCCATTATCGGCCTGACACATTTGAAAATGAAACATGTATTCAATACACTTAAAGATAGTATAGAAGATTATATCCTCTTTGTAGGTTCGATATGTGAACCTCTACAGAATTTAGACACAAAGGGTATGCATGCATTGATCGAGACAAGATTGTTTGATAGCCACAATGTGGCTTACATTACCATACGAACTAACATAACAATCACATCTTAAGGGGATTCAATGCCTCAGTTAGCATAGAAAACTAGTTGATAAGGCTCCATTCTAAGACTAAGAAAGAGCAAGCCATAGGCCATGCGATCCTAGAGGGTGGTCACTAAATGTTACCATCGGCTTAGGCTGACATACAAACAAAAAATTATTCATGTTACTGTGCTACTAGTTTCCATTGAATGCAATAACAATCACAAGCTTAGCATGGAAATAAAGATGGTGTAATCGATATTGATTCAAAATAAAATGAATTACCTCTATAGTCGAGCCTTTTTGGACGAGTCTTTCCTCTGATTTTTCCACCCCTATGTACTCTACTCTAGTTTTTCCTTGTTGTTGTCGATTCTTTCCCAAATCACTTCTCTCTTTTCTTCCACTACTATTCATACTAAAATGGTAACCACTCCTTTTGCATGTGGCTAGGTTCTTTCATTATGGCTTTTTCCCTGCCATTGCCACCAGCCTTCAAATTGAATATCATCTTTATGATTTCAGCAAGCCACGTCCATCGTGCAGCTTCCTTATGAATTTTCATTGATTCCACAATTCGATTCATAATGTATCGGTTATAAATTTCAAATTCAAAGATGAATTTGAATATGCATATGTATGTTAATATGTATGTATGTATATATATATGTAATCTATATGTGTTTAAATGATTTCATTCACACTTCCATGTATTTGAATAATATGTGTGTGTGTGTGTATATATATATGTATATGTATGTTTTTTATTTACATACTGTATATATATGTATATATATATGCAATCACATACAAGTTGCTTGTTTGGGAATGGCTTATAGGTTTCATACATTATCATTTAAGGTCAGGAGCCTGAATTTTCATTTCGAGCATCTTTATATATATTTCTATAGTAAAGAAAATATTTTTCTTTACAAATGCTTGTTTTCATTTCTGTCAAATCACAAAGTTTGAATACACAATTTAATCTACAAACCATTCATTTTCAAGCACTAAAATAATTCCAATTAGAAAAATTTCACTCTTATATATGAAAATCAGTTCAAATGAAAATCTTCATGTCATTTGTGGTGTGTGCACCCATATTCCAACTGGCTTACCATTCGATCTAGCTAAACAATCCTACTTCAACCATGTTCTTGTCCTTCAACCTGTTACCCTACAACTACACAAACTTGCACTTGCAAATTGATTAGTAATGTTCAATTCTTGATGACATATAAAATAATTTTCAAACATTCACAAAGTCAACATCAGTTAACTTCTTTCATTCAATTTTTGAATATTCCAAAGTCTCCATTTAATATTTAGTTGAATTTCTTCAATAATTCAATTTACCATATTATGATAACTATGTAATAAAATTGAGTTATGACAAGTAGTATAAGGGATTGTATAACCTCAAAAGAAACAATCCTAGCATAAGTTTCCTTTCACTACTTCCACCCCTCCAAATAGTCTTCAAGTCCGCCCAGATCCAGATGCTAGTAATAATCTAGCACTTGCCAAAGGGCCTATAAAATTCCTTACAAAAGAATATCTACCCAAAACAAAATCATACAGATGGGATAGTATGTTTCTGACGAATTGAAGAAAATGATGGTGATTCTTTCTATTCATGAATTATTAAAAGTCCTAGAAGTAAGGAATACTTTATTTAATTGTATTCAAGAACTAGCTAAGCTTGAGGGGCCATCTAATGAACATGCAAAAAAATATCCCCAAAAAATAGGGAAGGATAAGGCTCATGTTTCTCAAGCAAACAATCTGATGAATATATAGGGATAAAAGGGAATCCCCACCCTTTTTTCTAACTTTGTGTATATTTGGTAAAAATATTCATAATTGCTTGATGGATTTGGGAGCTTCAACCAATGTCATGCCCCTCATTGTATGTAAAGAATTGGGTCTATCTCCCACCAAATCCACAAGAAAGGTTACTCAGTTAGATAAGATGGAAGTCAACATGGTAGGAGAATTAAATTGTATTCATATACAACTTGCTTTTAATCCCCATGCACAACACATGATCAACATTCAAGTGGTTGATATCCCCAATATGTATGGTATGTTATGAAGTAGAGATTATTCCAAGACTCTTAATGGTTAGGTGGAAATAAACTTCTCTCACATGTGGATCCCATGGAAAGGAATAACAAATCAGATCAAGATAGAGAGAACTGAGAATGAAACATATGATCACTAAATATAATCAAAACAATGAAATATTATTCTCTAAAGTTGATCTTGGAATGTATGCTCCTGAAGTTCTTTGAATAGAAGAAATAATGATGGTACATAGTATGGATACACTAAAAATGGATTTGAGGAAAGTTCCTAATAGTATAGAGGTTTTCATAGAAACAAATGAAGATACTACTTTTGATAATGAAGAAGGGATGTTTGAAAGTTTTTGGGATTTCATTTCCAAATGTATTATAAATCAGCTAAACTTGGGGGGAAAGGTAACATAGAAGATTTTTTGCTACCTTGTTGGTGCAGAATCCACAACGCCTCACACTCAAAAGCCAAATGTTCTTTACATCAAACTACAATAGACCAAATCAAACATCATTTCAATGACCCCAAACAATAAAATAAATTTTGAGTTAGGTGATCCCTTCTTCCAAGGAGTTACATAGTTCAAAATGTCAAAATGATGAAGCTATAAGATAAAATAATAGTTATTTGAAAAACAAGGATAGTAGCAAGTTCTAGAATTTGAGATTTGATGGTTTGAAATCTAAATAGGGTGTCAGGTTTGGCTTTGATTGATTAGTCCCACTAGGAAAAATTTCTTTGCCACCCATAGATTACAATTTTTTGTATTAATAATATTGTAGAATATGAAGCATTAATGCATGGACTTCTTATGGCCATTCAAAAAAGGGCCAAGGAATTATTTTTTTTTGGTGATTCTAAATTAGTCATTAAGTAGGTTCACAAGAAATATCCACATTGTCATGACAAGAGACTGACAAGTTACCGACATTGTTTATGGGATATGATTGAGATTTTTGATGCTTTCAATATTCAACCAATTCCTTTATGGAAAAATCACAATAGTAATGATCTAGCACTTGAGCTACTAGTACATTATAGCTGCTATCATTGTCTAGACTAAAGAATTCCATGATTTAAGTCACCTTGACACCATTTGTTCTTGGCAATGTCACTAATTTTTAAGTATTTGAGGATGATAATAATATATTAGATTTCATTTCTATTTCAAATGTATTTGTAGATCCTAGATTATAGATGAAGCAGACTTCGAAGAGGTAAAGATCAATATTGAAGGTGTAATTAATTTGAAAAAAAATATAATTCTCCAAGGTATGGCTCAACTTGAGCATATTTTTGATCTAGACCAATTGAGTTTCAAAGGATAGAAAACAAAATCAGTAGGAGGTAAGTGTGATACTCATAATATAGGTACAATTGAAGACATCAAGAATGTTTTTATTAGTAAAATCTATACTACAAAGGAGAAAGAAGGTATAGTTAGAGCACTTAAGTTATATCAGGATGTTATAGCTTGGAGTTATGAAGACCTCAAAACTTATGATACCTCCATTATTATGTATACCATTTCTTTTAAGTCTAAAGTCAATCCTTTTAGACAATAACAATGACCTATCTATGCATTATTAGAGTCATTGATTTATAAATAAGTTTAGAAGTTACTCTTAGCAAGGATAATATTTCTTGTGTGTCATTCCACATGGGTAGAAAATTTGGTCCCAGTTATGAAAAATAATGGTGAGATTATCTTGTGTGTTGACTTCCTGAACATCAACCAAGCATTAAATAGAAAGATAATTATCCCTTACCATCATTGGATGAAGTCCTACAAATTTTTAATGGATCCTAGATGATGTATTTCTTAGATGGGTACTTAAGATACAATCAGGTGATGGTTGAGTGAGAAGATAGATTGAAAACAACTTTCACTACAAAGGGGTATATTTACATACAAAAGAATGCCATTTGATCTAATCAATATAGGAGCCACCTTCCAAAGAGATATGGATATCTCGTTCAAGGAATTGGTTGGTAAGTTCATAATTATTTACATGAATGATTTGACCATTTTATCAAAGAATAGGGAGGATCATGTTTTAGATTTGTGCAAAGTTTTTCAGACATGTAGGGAATATGGCATCTCACTTAACCAAAAGAAGTGCATTTTTAGTGTAACTGAGGATAGGCTCTTAGGACATGTTATTTCAGAATTATCTATTTTTATTGATCTTGAACAAGTGTAGGCCATTCTTAAAATTCAGCCTCCAACATGTAAGAAAGAACTTAAGTCATATTTTGGGAGGATCACTTTTGTTTGGAAATTTATTATGGGTTTTCTAGATAATGTGAGACTAATCAATGTTATGTTAAGACAAGATGTGAAGATTGAATGGAATCTAGATGCTAAGATATCCTTTGAAGAGATTAAGCAAGCTATTATTGATGCTCTAGTGCTTGTTAGTCTCAATTATATGCTATGTTTCTACATTTATTCCTTCTCATCTAAGCACACATGTGCTACAATTATCACACAAAAGAAAGAACCTAGTGATGAACATCCTATTGCCTTTATGAGTATACCTTTAAAATATATTGAGCTCAAATACCCAAACATAGAGAAATGTATGCCTTGGTGAGGGTAGTAGAGAATTTTTAGAATTATATTTTTAGAAGTAAGATTTTTACAATTATGCTTCATTTAGCGGTAAAAGTTTTACTTATGAAAAATGAACTTGGTGAGTATCAAGGGAAATGTGTAACAATATTACAATAATTTGATTTGGAAATCTAACCCATGAAATTAGTTCAAGGACAGGCATTGATGTGTATAATGGCTAAAATAGACCCAAAACATTTTGCACACCGGTATAATCTCAAATATGTTTATTTGGATGCTTGGTATAATGATATCACTTTCTATTTGCTTTATCAATAGTGTCCTCATTTAAGTGTTATTTAGAGGCATTCCATGTAGTTTAGGATTAATAACTTCATGCTTAAGGGATATGTGTTATATAAAAGGAATCATGAAGGTATCTACTTGAGGTGCCTAGAAAAAAGTGAATCTTCTACTATTTTAAGTGGTTTTCATGATATGTTTAGAACATATCATGGTTCAATATTTGCTACTGTCCAACACATTCTAAGGGTAGGATAGTATTGGGAAACTCTTTTCCATAATACACATGCATGTACATGTGTGTCATGTCTATCAAATAGATGCAACCAAAAAAAAAAAGGTTGTAATGCCACTCCAGCCTATGGTAGAGGTATGTCCCTTCACACAGTGGGGACTCGACTTTATTCATATGATCATTCCTCCTTATTCTATGAGCCATAGGTATATCCTAACCACTATTGATTATTGCACTAGATGGAATAAAGTTGTAACATGTAAACAATGTACTATTGAGGTAGCGATCAAATTCATTGAAGAGTGTATAATTACCTATTTTGGTTGTCCTTTTATAGTATTTTATGATAATGGTCCAACATTTGCATCATTAAATTTTTCAAATTGGGCCTTTGATTATGGGATTGTTTTAAAATTTTCATCTAATTACTACCCTTAGGGTAATGGTTTAGCCGAGTCTGCAAACAAAAATCTATTGACTATTATCCACAAGTTTCTTGAAAAAAATCCTAAAGATTGGTATACTCAATTAAGATTCACCCTTTGGGCAGATTGTACTAACAAAAAATCTACCTTAGGGACATCTGTTTATCATTTGGTCTATGGTTTGGAGCACTTTTTCCAATGTAGCTAAAAATCCCCACCTTGCAATTTATTAATGAGTATTATGATGATGACTCAGAAAAATTAGAGGTTCACCTTACTCAGATTCTCTATCTAGAGGAAACACGTGATGTTATTGAAAACTTCACCTAACATTAGGGTGTGGTTAAGTGGCATGGTTTGATCGACATGCCCAAGTTAATTCATTTCAAATCTCTGACCTAGTCCTTTGTTGGGATAGAGCTCACAAGAAAAAGGCCAATCATGGGAATTTTGACAAACTATGGCTTGGTTCATTTCAAATCTCAAAGATTCTCAAGGAAAACATATTGTTTGAAGACTCCTACTAGAGAAGGTATCCAACTGCCTATTAGATTTTGGTTTCACTTTCATTATTTTGGTCCTCATTTTCCATTTGTGTAGGGGTGATATCTTAAAAATCAATTTTGACTTTATTCTAAGAGTGACTTGGTTTGTTTCTTTGATAAACTATGTATCATAGTTCCCAATATTAATGTGAGCTTATCAGTTGGTGATAAGTTGTTTTGGATACAATATCTTGAGAAACTATCAAATCATTGAGCCTCCATTAATGTGTTTTGAAGCCTCATCTATCATACCTAAATACATTAAGAATATAAACATGTATCTTTCCACATAATTACAAAAACACATTGGATTCAATCAATATGTCACATTCCACCTCCTCTAATGATTAGGTTATAATAAAAATTACTGAAGCTAAGAAATAATATATATAATTGAAGAAAAATATTTTCAACTTCATGAATAATTTAGCTATAGTTTTTTGTTATACATAAAGAGATGGATTTATTTCACTAAATATATATGCATATAGGTGCATGCATATACCTATTTAATGTCAACTAGTCCAAATTAGGCACCAATAAAATACAAACATATCCCATTCGACATACCAACAAAATCACCTTGAATTCAATCTCATTAATATGTCACATTCATCTCCTTTGATAACTAGGTTATAATTATGCATTGACATTTACTAGGGTATATTAATGATATTTATGTATTTTAATGTTGTTATAATATACATTGTTCTTATCTTTTGAATGTCTTGGTCAACCTTTTTGTAACATATGTTCATATTATATAGACGATACTATAATTTTATATGAGTATGACATATAATTAATGTATATATTATTTTGAAATAACTATGATGTTATTATAAACCACATTGCTTAATAGAAAATTTAAAAAATATTTTGGTGGAGGCTTATTGTACATATATGGTATTTTTCAAATAATTATCAATATTAATAAATTATGTTTTGATTAAGATAAGCATTTTTTATTGGATCTATGAAATGGTGATGGGTTTTGAAAGGACCCCAAAACCTTTTACAATGAGATCAACAAGGAAATGGACAAGGCTTGGACCCAAAAAAATATTCCAAAGGGAAACAAAACTTGTCTCCTAAAAAGGGATAGAAACCCATAAAAACAAAAGGGACAACAAAGACTAGCAAATTCTTTTGATTGAAGCAAAGAACTAGGGCTAGTTTTGAAAAGAATCCAAAACCAACCACAAAACCTAGTAGAAAATCAAGGTGATTTGAAACCAAGCTTCACTAAAGGCCTCAAAAGAGGGGGATGACTAGAATGGAAAGTTTTTCCATTATTTGAAGGAGAAAACTCTTTTAGAGAGCTCATATTTTCTTTTCCAATAGCTATTCTAGCAAGCAAATCACCAAGGCCTTCAACCAAGCCAAGGCGTGTTTCTTTTCCAATTCAAAGCCTAATCATCCTTCTTCCCCCCTAAGTGCTTCCCTTCCCTACATTGAGGGATTATCCCAAAAAAATCCTAATATCCTTCATAAAAAAGGCATCCGTTGTGCTTTCAAGCCCCTCTCAAACTTGAAAAGGAGGATCTCTTCGCTTAAAAACTCCAAAGACTTCCTCCTTGAATCTGGAATCTATAAGATTGTTTTCCCTTGTGGCATGCCTTACATAGGTGAAACTAGATGTTCTATCAACACCAGAATCAAAGAATATTGTGTCGACATTAGGCATGAGCGGGTCCTCAATTCTTCCTTGGCCAACCAGTCCACATCCACCAAGCATCATATTTGTGTTGAAAACGCCCAAATTATGTTCAAAGAAGACAATTTCTTCAAGAGGAAGCTCAAAGAAGCCATTAAAATCCACAATCATCCTCAAAACCTCAACTACATTGAGGGTTGGAGTTTAAGTATTTCCTAGCATCCTTTGTTAGCCAACCTAAAAAGCCATCTTTAGACCTCTCTTATCTTTCTTTGTTTTGCTTGGTCCCTCTTCCTTCTTTCCTTCTTTCTCTCCATGCTTTGGCTTTAGGTAGTTCCTCCCCTTTCTTCGTTTCTCCTCCTTGCTTGTTGGTCGTTTGTTTCCTTTTTGTTTGTGTCCTTTTGTTTTGAGTGCTTTCCTTTTCATTTTTTCATTTGTTTATGTGTTTATTTTCTAATTTTGTGTTTCCTCTTTGATTTTTGATTTTCTTGTTAGTTTTAATTGTCTTTATATTATTTTTCTTGGTTTGGTCTTTTTTTTTGCTTACATTATACATAATAATACATTATTATATATAATGTTATTTTTTTATTGATTCCTCTTCTTTTTCATTCTTACTATTTACTCTTTTCATTTTTATTTTATTGATTGGTTTCTTTCTTATTTTATTTTATTCTTATCTCCCTCCTTTGTCTCCTTTTCTTTTATTTTTGCTTTCCTTATATATATATATATATATATATAGTTTTCTCTTATTTCTTCTTTTGATTTTCTTTCTCTTTTTTTGTTCAGTTTCTATTTAATTCTTTTAATTTTTCTTCTTTTTATTTTTTGAATTTTATTTTGTGTTTCTTTCTCTTATATTCTTTTGTGCTTGCCTTTGTCTTTATTTTTCTCTTCTTTCTTTTATTGTTTTTATTTTCCTTTAATGTTTAATTGTCCTTTATTTGCTTAAGTGATCTCTTTTCTTTGGTTCTCTTTACCTTTTTACTTTTTTATATAATTTTGCATTTTTTTTTTTCATTTTTCTTCATTTTATTAACTTTCCTCGGTCTTCTAGATCTTTTTAATTCTAGGATTTAAATTTATTGAATTTTATTATCTTGTTTCTTCCTTTAGTTTTTCTTTAATTTTGATTTTATTTTATTTCTTTTCTTTTGTATTTTTAATTTTATAAAAAAATTATACCTTCTTTATTTTTTTTTGCTTAGCTTTTTTTACTTATTCTTATTTTCAATATTTTCTTTATTTTGTTGTCTTCTCCTTCTTTTATTTTTGCTTATAGGCTTTTTTTCTTTATTCATGCTTTATTTTTATTTTTATTCCTTTTTTCTTTATTAAAGTATTTTTGTTTATATTTTCATTTTTGGTTTTTATTTTATTTTGGCTTTATTTTCTTTCCTAGTTATTTTGTTTTATTTTTTGTATTTTTGGTTTTATTGCATTTATCAATTAAACCTTCTTTCTTATTTTTAATTAGCCATATCTTTTTCATTCTTTTCTTTTAATTATCTTCCTCTTATTTTTCTTCTATTTGGTTTTTCTCTTCTATTAGATCTTTTCGTTGTTTTGGTTTCTTTCTCTTTGATCCTCCTTCACCTTAATTGTGCTTCATTTCTCAGGTACCCCTACCCCTCCTTATTTCATTCTTTTTATGCATTGCTTGGTCTGCAACCTATTCATTTTTTCCTTATGCTCTCTGCTTCATCCTAATGATGGATCACAAAGTGTGATCCAAAACGTTGATGGAAAATAAACTCACACAATCTAATTAGAAACTTTGCAACTAATCTCTATGGATTGTGGAAAACTGCTATCATTAAGAGCTCATAGTATCGAGTTTTCTTTTAACCTTGCAAGGGGATCCTTTACGGCATCAATTTGGTCATTCTCCATGATTTCTAGCACCTTCATATTCACCAAAGGGGATTGAAGATGACAACCAATGTGTGACCTAACCAACTTTGAAGAAAAAATATTCTTGAAAGAGGGTCTTTCAAACACAACTTGTTCCTTGCATGAAGAATATAAAACCTTATCAGGGAAAACTTTAGTGGTGAATCTTCGCTAATTGGTGAATTCTAGGAATCGGCCAATTCAAAATTGGCAAATTTCTGACACCCAACAGGGTGTCCAAATCGTCCAAATTTTATGAACTATATGTCCAATGCATGTCCATTCGCCAATGAGTTTTTTATGAGGCATATTTAAGCAAAAAAAATTCCATTGTCAAACTACGCATTTCAATTGGACCAACTAAGATTTTCACCTAAGATCCTAAAAGCATTTAATAAAACACTTACATATTCACCAATACTATTAAAACAACATTGTATCTTGACCCATTTTGCCAATTAAAATTTACAATTAGTTACTTGTGAAGACCCATTTCACCAATTAAAATTTATAAATTGTTGCTTATGAGGACCTATTTCTCCAATAACATTAAAAAATAATTACATTTGAGGACACATTTAGCCTTGAAAATTACAACATACCATTGTATAAGCACGTGGGATTCACCAAATTTTTAATATACCATTTAAAAATACCGCAAAATTTTCCAGCTATGGAATCATGGATTGATATAAATACAATTGAAAGTGTCATTTATTCTTACACATTTTGTTCAGTTATGAAGTTATACTTCTCGATTCAGAAGTTAGAAAAAGCTAAAAACGTAGACTTAAAGGTGAGTGATCATTTCTTCATAGTGTTATTAGTTATAATAATAAGTTTTCTTTATCTCTTTTCGATTCTTGCTTCAATCTTAAAGATGATATTGAGTAGGGAATGGGATCTATATTATTATTCTCTATCCTTAAACAAGAAGACATTTTTTCCAATTTTTATTTGAAGTGAGAGATGAATATGTCGAGTGAATCAGAGATCAATATGTCAAGTGACTCGAGTAGCAAGGGTAAGGCTCCTGCCACTCCTCGGGGTGGTGAAGAGACTCTTGTTGCTCCTCAGGGTGGTAAGGTTCTTGTCGCTCCTTAGGGTGGTGAAGAGACTCCTACCACTCCTCATGGTGGTGAAGAGACTCTTGTCACTTCTTAGGGTGGTGAAGAGACTGGGAGGCCATCAAAACACCAAAAACTTAGACATACCATACAGTCTTACTTTGGAATTGCCAAAGATTTTGATCCATCAAGTCAAGATAGAGCTACGTCATCAACTCTTCCACAAAATATTAGTAGCATTCACAATACATCACCGCCATCAGAAGGTTAAGTTGAGATTGTTATTGATTTAAATAAAAATGTATCAAATCAGGATGGAAATACTGCAGAAGATGTTCCAAGGGATACCCTTTGGCCGGTTAGCCAGAACGAGATAATTGACTTGGATGAGGATGATGATGTTGGTAGCTAGAAAAGGAAAAATAAACTAGAAAGGAGGCACGAGTGGGAAATGACAAGGAATCTTCAACTTGGTTGGTTGTCAAAGTACCCATTCATTGAACCAGTGGGGAAAACAAATGATATTGAAAAAGAAGCATTGGCCAAATGTATGATTTGTACTTGGAAATGTGGAAGAGACAAGATGTTGTAGCTAAATATTGACACTATAGAAAATCATATCAGTAAATTTTATGAAAAAAAAATCATAGATGGAAAGGAACAATCAGTCGTACAATGGAAATCAAAGGAAAAATATCTTCATGTTAGGTATGCCGCAGATTATGAAGAGCATCACCAAAAAAATTTGAAGCTTGTTACATGTAAAGGTACACTTGAGGCTCAATTTGGAAAAGCAATGGAAGCAGCAAATCTATCAAAAAGTGTTTAGATGAGTGTTGTTTTCATATTTTGTCTAGAGGGTGTCCTATGATAGACTACCTAGAATATTCTAGTTTATTATCATATTTGAATGTTCTTCACTATCCCTACTCACATTGGTTAGTAAACATTGGATGGGAATGGGAAATTTTTCTTGTTGCAATGGAAAAGGAAGATTTAAAGGATAAAGTAAAAGAGTCAAATTTCATTGCATTATCTTTTGATGAAGTTACTGCGGTAGACAATACTTCTTGGGTCTATATGCATTTGTATATTGTACAACAAAATGTTCACCAAGCTCATCTTCTCTATGTTCATAAAATGAAGGACAACTCAACATCACAAAATATATTTGAACAAGTCAAGAAATATTTGAATGAAATTGCAGGTATTGATGAGTTGAAAATTGTGAAAAATTTGGTGTGTGTAGGAGCTAATGGAGCTGTAGTGATGCAAGGTCAAAGGACCGGTGTTTGCACAAGGTTACAAACTACTTGTGAACCATACATGCTTTGCATTCACTGCATAGGCCATAGAATGAATTTAGCATTCAAAATTGTAAGCAAGTTTACTATAGTATCAAAAGTCAAAAATCTAGTCTGCAAGATCCATGCATACTTCTACCGAAGTCCTAAACGTTTCACATAATTTCAAAATTTTGCTGAGGGAATAACACCAAGAAACAAGCTTCTCAAGGATGTTGATACTAGATGGATCTCCCTGCATGGACCAACATAACGATTTCTTTCAAAATGTCAATCCTTGATTGGAGTGATGTACAAAAATCGTAGCACAATAGACAAAGCTCCTAACCTCTTACATAGGTTAAGTGATATAGAGACACTCTTGACTTTAACTAGTCTTCTCCACATGGATGTGATGAGCTTGTGAAGAAATCCCAAGAAATAACTATGTATATTAATGAATATGCCAATCTACGTAAACATACATGCTTGGCCCTTGATCATCTATATCTAGATCTAACACAAGCTGGCACAAATTATTTCACGTGGCAGAAAATTACTAATTTGAATGATCCTAATAATTATTTACAGTTTAATGCAAGTGATCACTTATGTATCTGTGTACCTGGATATGAGATAAAAATATACCAATGTAAGATAGTCATGCGCTCTAGGAAAGAAGTAGTTGTTAACGAGGAAGATTTTAAAGGCATTGTTAAATCTGTTGGTGATAATTTGAAGGAAATTGCAAAATCTCTGTCCTCAAAGATTCATGAAAGATTCCCTCGACATGAAATACTTGAAGCCATGAGTATTATGTATCCTCAATTTTGGGAAAACTGAGATAACCAAAAATATTTTCATGCTCAGGTAAAAATCTTGATCGAACAATTTTCAAAAACTATAACATACAATGAGTAGAAAATAGAAGGAATTTTAGATGAAGCTAAGCTTAGAAAACAATGTAGGATTTTTGCAACAGCTATGAAGGACCAGTATAAATCCATGGGAAAGGACAAGGCCTTTGAATCGGGATCAATAAAAAAGGTTTGGCCAAACTTAGCTCAAAGTGAAATATTGTGTGGTTCAATATCAGAATATTTCAAACTTGATGATTTATGTCAAACAATGATATTGGGGTTGGTGGAGGATGAGAGAGTTTTCAACACATCAGGGTTTTTGAAATCAAAGTTAAGAAACAAACTAGACAATAATTTGGAAAAATGCTTGAGGATGAAAGGAACTGCGTATAGTGTTAGAAATTTTCCTTTTGAAAGGGCACTCGCAATCTAGAGGTCCACATGTGAAAGAAGAGGGACTGGGCTATGCAACACTCCAATTCCAAAGGCTGGTACTGGTGGCACTAGCAATGGCAATGGGACTGGGAAAGATGACATTGAAAAAAATGACACAATGAATGTTGAATTTGAGACACAGGCCAAAGAAAATGAAGAGCAGACTTGGAATAAAATTCAAGACAACTCTTTTACTTTATCCGATGATGAATGTCAATTTGAGGACCTCGAGTCTGTTTGGGAAATGGAAGAGAATTAGTAGCTTTTAGGTATTTATACTACACTTCATGGATCCCAAGATCAATTTCCATTGTTCCATACTATAGTTGATGATATTTTATATTGTATTTAATGAAATTGTGAATCATTGTACTTCATGCTATTTTATTTGATATTGCACTTCATGAATCATATTCCAAGGTCAAACTGTAGTTGATGATATTTTATGTTGTATTCCATGAAATTGTGATATATTATATTTTATATTGTATTTTATATTTTACATTAGTTTGTGCATAGCATTCAATGAGGTGTCATATGACAACACCCTTGAAAGGTTAAGGCAAGATAATTCCATAATGTCATGTGGTTGCTGAAACTTAGAACCTTAGAACCAAAGTCTAAAGTTTCAAAAATTTCCAAACCCCACTGACTAGAAAGATGACCAAGAAAGACTTGCAACTCAACAAAGTGAACCATCAACCAAGTCAGGGAATTGAGAAGTTATGAAAATTTAGAGCTCCGTGAAAAGGTTATAAAACTCTAAGGACTAGCGACTAAGGTGAGGAAAAGCACCAAAACTACCACTTTGAGTGATAGTAACAACAACAATGAAACTAACCAAAAATCCATCATTCCAATTCCAATAATTGATAATCCATGACAAAATACTCAGAAAAAGTAGAATAAATCCACACACCATAACTCAAACTCAAATGTTAGGTCTAAAATACTTGCAACTCGGTTTCTCAACAAAGTGAACCAAGTCGAGGAATCGGGAAGTTATGAAAATTTAGAACTCCACGACAAGGCTATAAAACTCGGAGGACTAGCGACTAAGCTTGTTTTGCTCCCTTATTTTGAGTATATCTATATCATCTCTCCAGCTGTAACATTTTACATGAATTATTAATGAAATTTGATCAATTATCTTTTGATGTTGATGTTGATCATGGAAAAAATAGGCCCTTAAGTGGCAAAAAATTCAGAAAAATCATAATTAGGCAACTTGACGTAAAAATTTGAATAAGTTATCTATATTATTTCAAAAATATGTAAGAATAGAATCTGTAGAAAATTGAATGTAGTTTCTAAACTACTAGGTTTATATATATATATATGGTGAAAATTTGAAATTTCAATGCAATAGTACTTAAATTTCAGGGAAAAAATAAGAAGTATGTGTCTATCTAACCACCCTAACCACAATAAAATGATAATATTTTTTTTATAAAATTTTAGACATAGGTAGAGGACTCATGTCCCAATGTGATGCATTTTTTTTTGAATTTTTCAAAGTAAATAATTAAATTTACTGATTTTTTTATTACAACTTTTTAAAATGTAAGCTTCCTTTCAACCGCATAAATTTGGTGAAACTTTGTGGAAATTCAATTTTATTCTTATAGTATGTGAAGCATCAAGATGTAGAGCATGTTTTGGATTAAAAGCCATGATATTGTTTTAAGCTATATGAATGTTTTCCAAATCAACCTATCTGATCAAAGATTTTAGTCATAAAAGTCATTAGAAAATGAATATAATAATTATTTACATTAAATTCAAAGTAAGAATAAAATTTATATTCAGACAGGAAGGTTTGAGAATCTCCTTCAGCATAGTATAATGGTTTTAGATTACAAAAAAAAAGTTTATTGACCCACACTTCCACAAAGAAATACCCATCCTTATTGCCACTTTTGGCCCATCATGATCACTGCATGCCACTTCAAATCTTAACATTAGTGTCGTAATATGCATTGATGTATGTTTTAATTTTGGCTTTGGTTTAATGAACAAGTTAAAGTACCTTGATTAAATCATTAAAGCATGAATTCATATAAATGTTTAGTGGATATGCTAAGTAGTCGTGGAGATTGAGTATTGAAATTAATAATGAATTGTAGTATTTCACCTAAGATTATCGGATTTCACAAAATTTAAAATGCATATGGATTATGATGGTATGCATGAACCGAGTAAAAGCAAAGCATATACTCCAATGAGGATTCATCAATCAACTCAATACTTATTAAGATTAATAAACATATAACAATAGTGGTAGTAGCATATACCAACAATTAACATCAACAATCGTTTAAAGTGTATCTAGAAGTTGAAACCACTACTAGACTTTTTCTTCAAATGATATAATAAATAATACAGATAATTGAACATCAACACATTATCGAAGTCTAAATTTCAGCTTTTAAATTGATTATCACATGAAGAAATACATAGAGGCGTTAAGCGTGCAGTCGCTGCTCAGGAACAACTCTAAAACAAAGTTCGTTTGGGAGCTGAGCTCATATTATCAAAATTAAATCCAAATCACCTTTTCTAACAACTTCCACTTTTCAGGTGGTGGAATTGTCATTTGTTCTAATTGATGCCGTTTGACTTGAAGATTTGTTAAGAATTCATGATTCAAATTGGAACTTGTCTTGGATTCTTCAGTCAATTTTGCATTTAGGTTTAGCAATGGTTTGATGGAATCCAAATAGGTCACCACATCTAGGTTCTGAGGAAACTGGTCCAAATCAATCTTCTTTGCATCCTCCATCTTCTTACAATCATTCTTTCAGTGAATGGGTTGAACATGTCCGTCCTCCTGGAAAACCAAGCTCTATGAAGTTCCTTACCTTTTCATCCCTTCATTATCAACATACAGCCAAATTGTCCTGTTCCTTTGAACACGTTTCTCAAACCTTTCAATGGCCGGATGGCAAAGTATTGATGTAGATTGATTAGTAATCCTTTTGATTTAAAACATTGTCACTGGCTTTGCTTAGATTGTTTGTTAATTTGATTTGTTGATTTTGTAAATGCCGAAGGCATTTTTGTTGTCCTTTAAATATTTGATAGGCTTATTGATGTTTATCTAATAAGCATCAATAAGTGGAAACATATCACACAAATGATTAATCCGCATTATTTCATCCTAAATCTTGCATTTTCATATGCCTCGGTGACACCTGCGCAAAATCACGGATAACTTATTTTGAGCAAGACTTGTTTATTTTCCATCGAAGCTCTGCCTCCAGTCTTTCATTTATTTTCTCTTTTATCCGGTACATTTCCCCACTGTGTATTTCCATTTGCAATACTTAGTCTTAATTTTTTTGAAGTGGATTTACCCTCATCATATTTCTTGTTGCTTTCATCTAGCCTTTTTTTCAGTTCATTCATTGTAGTCTCATTCTTCTTATCCCTATGCTTGTTGATGTAGAGGAAAAATAATAATTCTTTTTTCTAATTCATTGCTCTTGTTATTTATTTGCTTTCCTCGCGCCTCATTTACTGGAGTATACGCTTTTTCAATTTAAAAGTCTACACCATTTTCTCTCTATCGCTTTCTTTAGCAATGAGTGTACGCAATTCATTGTTCTTTGTCCTGCATTAATTTTTTGGAAATTATTTAGTCAAGCCAAATTGAAAATTGTTCACCTCCCGAGGTCAGGGGATGAGGCTATGCGGTTACATTGGTTGTTGTTTTGAGCTATTAGAATAATTGTATGCTCCGCTGATTTCTTTACTTGTGTCAAATGTGGAGGTAATACCATGGTTTGTTCTTGAGCTATGAAGTTAGAGCGGTGGCACTCCATAATATTTGCTTCTTTATTACATTCAGGTACGGTTTTGCCAGCTCTTCAATGTAATCCAGAGCCGGGGATGCAAGAACAATGGAATGCTTGAATGGAAAAGGAATCGGAGTACTTGTATTTACTAATGATTTCATAGCCAAACTAACTGCATTGGGGGAGTTCCTAGAAGCCTGGAAATAACTCCTTTGTGATGGATCCACTGGTAGTGTGACTTGGAGTTGGACCTGTCAAAATCCTTTGCCTCTTTTGTATGCCTTGATCACCTGGTGTTTCTGTGGAATATTGTGTTGTTGTCCTCTTGTGTGTAATTTTTTGTTGTAGCTCATGTTGACCACTACTAGTACTACTACCCATACCATCACCACCAGAGGCAGTGCCAGTTGTACTAAGCCCTCCACCATGGGCATGTCCTAGTTGTGATTGTGTCTGACCATAAGGATGAGGATTTGAACTTGAAGCTCTAAAAAATTGACCTATATACCCCAGGTCTAATTTTTCACCTCCAACCCCAAGGCCATATTTATCAACTGGTTTTTTATGCTCTACATCTATTATCATCAAAGGGCCTTTTCTTTGGGACCCCAAAAGACCACCTTCATAACCCATTTATTTAGCTATGGCTGCTCCTCTAGTAAATGCTTCTTTTGTGGCCTCACTTAAACCAAGTTTGAAATTGACATGGCTTTCTTCTTCCCTATCACCATTAGATTCATCATCACTTTCTTCATCTTCTCGTTCATTTGGATGCTCTATATTCCATAATTTTCTAAACTTGAGATCTTCTTCATTATCTCCATACTCTACAAGATCTCTTGGATCACCTAGCTCCTTCCTCATAGACCGAAAGGAAGTAATTTTTTATTGTGACCAATTTTTTATTGTAACTTCCTTCTCTAGAGAATCTGGCATTTTTACTCTACTAGATGGTTTATGACTTTTTTCATAAAATTTGTTGTACCTCCTAATTTTCTTTTGATGCAATTCCATAATTTTTGGTAACAATTGTTCAAAAGAAATACCATTCTTAGCAACACTTTTCTCCATTGCTACTTTGACCTCATCCCAAGAATCCTTGTTTCTCAAGTTTTCAAGTAAAGGTTTACTTTAAAATGTTGAATTCTACTTCCAACATTCTTATTGAGCACAATAATTGATTTAATGGTGTCACATGGATCATACTACCAGTGATAGATAGCATCAAAATAAAAAAAAATCAAAAGATCATGTGCCACACTAAATTCTTTTCTCTCAAATGTGATCCCTCCACATGAAAAAGGTAAAGAAGGAAATAAGGTCTTCTTTCCCTAACTGGTAAAGTGTCTTTCATCTATACTTTGCATCTACCTTACATATTCCAAAGCAAAAACCCTTTATGTCACATGTATTGTAAGTTTGTATGGTTGTACTTCTGAGATCCATAAAGTATTAGCACAATATATTCTTCCATTAAGTACCAATCAAGCAATTGTATTTATTTTGCTAGTTGAATGCAGTTTCTACATGACATAGGCAATCTAGGCATTGGAATATTTGTAATTTCTTGATGCAATGGATCCAAAAATTATTCTATAAAATGTCTGTAGTTCTTTCGAGAATCATACATCCTTATCACAATGGTCCATTCATATACTGGAAGTGGAGCCATTTTCTTTTCTTGAACATTACTATAGGGTTGAATCTGAAGGTTGTTGGTTTGAAACATTCCTCTAAATTTGAATAGAAAAAGATAGCACAAGTAGGTTGTGAACCTAAATGTCTTGGTAGAACCTCCTTTAATCATTAAAAATTGTTTATGCATGGATTCTACAATGTGCCCAATAAAATTATATTTGACATGTGGAACATGATAATGGATATTATATACCATTTCAAGGAGGCTTGCACCCACTTCCAAATTGCTATCCAGTCTGAGGAAAAATGCTAGCATGGAAATAGTATCCTGAGCCCATGGTTTAAAAATGTCCAAATCATAAGGAGGCTTATGATCACCTTTCAATTTGTTTCTATCCTGAACTATTCTATTTAAAAAATATTTTTTCTCCTTTTCATCCACTGCTTCATAATCACTAGCAAGCTTTTCTAGGTCAATGTGGACATTTCCAAATTCTTGAGTTGTAAACCCCAAGGCCAAAACTTTTCCAAGTTCTTCTGCATCAATGGATAACAATTCTTCTTTGCTATCTCTATTAACAATTTATCTTTTGTTATCATCATAATTTAGGGCACAGACCATGAAAAATTTTGGGCAAGGGAAAACCTCATATAATATCATGTGCCCTAATCCACTTACCCACGGTGCACTGAAACTATTAACTTGAATTTTCTTTGAAGCCTTATTTTAATATGAAAATATAAGTTCTAGGTATGCCTACCATAGGCTTCAGGATCATAAATATCATGGTATTCATCAATGAAACCTGGGGTTTTAAGAAATTTTGTATAATGCATTTTTTTATCTAACATTGCTCTAGTGGTACTACTACTGGTGGTAGACATGTTGATACAATCAACAATGTTAAATTTGTGAATTCCCTATTAGTCCTTAATCTCTCTTAATTCTTAAGCATCTTAACCCTAAACCTAAACTTCAAAGTTTGAAAAAATAAGATTTTAAGAAACATCAAATGATGAAACGTAGCCACAAGAATTCTTTAACTTACCCAAATTTTGAATTTTGATTCTTGAAGTTGAAACTGGGTTACTGGAATGGCTTTGTTGGAAGTGGAACTGTGGAACCAAAAATAGGTTGGTGCACTGCAATGAGCAAACTGAAGACTGAAATCTCCCCATGTGTTGACCCTCTAACTTCAAAATAAAATCACTTAGCAATAGAAAGTGCTTTCTTTTTCGAATATTAAAGTGAATGACACTGAAACATCTACTCGTTACTTACAGACTACACAATACACAATTAGGTATTACATGCCACATGGCTGACAACATTTAAAACAAGCCAATAATGATTTACTCCTGCATCGACAACAAATTCTAAACCATTGATCTTTGTTAATCTAACAGTTATAGGGTGATTCCAAAGGTTTAAGTTCACAAGCCTAGCACTTTGTGCATTTTATTCTGGAATGCAACTACAACCATAAATAATGAACATAAAACATGTGTTTTAAATTTTCTTTAAACTTTAATGCGCTAGGATTGACATCTAGGCCAAGGGGTCAGAAACCTAACGTTGAAAAGACCTTAATAAAATAAATTATAATGTCACATTAATAGCACATTGCACAACCATTAATAGCACTTAACTTGCAAAGGACTTAATAAAATGAATTACAATGTCACATTAATAGCACAACCATTTATTTTATTACAATTGAATTACAATGTTACATTATTATGTAGTACAAATACAAATGTAAGCGTAAGAGCCAAGCTTTTGTTGGACTGCTGGTGAAAATTTGAAAACGTAAATGTGATACATTTATCTCTAAAAATAAATGGAACTTGCCAGGTCAACCATGAGCTCTGAAAATAAACACATGGGACTTATCAAGTTAGCCATGGGCTCTAAAAATAAATACATGGAGAAAGGGGTCCCAATCAAACTGGGGAAATGGGAGCTATGAAGATACAAAATGTACTTAGCCCCTTTCAGAACTAGACTCATGTAGAAGATGAGGGGTTGTAAAATTGCTCTCATGTAGAAGATGAGCACTAAAAATAAATGCATGGGGCTTGCCTGGTAAGCCATGGTGTCTTAAAATAAATACAAGAGACTCTCTTGGCCAACCATGCAGATGATGAGGGGTAGTAAAACTACTCCCATGTAGAAGATGAGCACTGAAAATAAATGCATGGGAATTGCCTAGGCAACCATGTAGATGATGAGGGGTAGTAAAACTGCTCTCATCTTCTACTTGCAGCTTCCATGCACTAGGATAGTACTTATCTCCATCAAAGCTCCTCATCCTGGTTCAAAACTTTTCTAAGAAGTTAGGTGAACCAAATCAACTTCTTTCTAATTCCACCCATTTTGAACTTGAAGGAAATTGGTCTTTTACTCTACAACTACATAACTGGTGGTAGGAGAATTTAGAGGATCCCCAATAATACCACATCATCTTCTTCCTGAATTCTTATTAAGTTATTAACCCTACAAAATGAAAACCCTTATGACAATTCAACAAATGATTTTAGTTGTGCTCACTATCCTTATTCATGGGCCAAAAGTGTCACCAAAAGTGCCACTACCAATCTGGTCCCTTGTACACCTCACACATGTCATGTGTGAGATTGTGTATAGTTGCGTGTATAGTTACTACTGACTAGTAATAATTGTGATTCATGCAAACCAAAAATCCAACTTAACTAGTACATTAAGCTGGCTACACGCAAACTATACCTCAAGCTAACAACCTGTCAATTGTCAAAATCGATAGTGCCACGCAAGCTATCAATTGTCAAAATTACTGGATTATTGACATCATCATCTATGATTCTATAGTACATTATGTATTTTTCAATATAAAGCTATCCACTCAATCACTCTGGATATTCATATGTCATTAATCCGTGCCGCCGCCAAGTACCACAACCAAAAATGAGAATTTCAATAGAATAAATGAAAGATAGAGTACTTCAACACATTGAAAAGAGAGAATTAAATGTCTCATTTTTCCTTAATCATTATCAATGTCCACTAATAAGTCACAATAAATTTTTGTTCACTTATGATCATAACTATATGTTGATAATTACTATTAGTTTTAAAAGCCACATTTAACATTTATATATTGATCAAAGAAAAAGGGATTTACAAGAATGGAGCCACGAAAAGCATTTTAATTTACATAGATATTGCTAAAGACTGAAATACATAGTACATAACCAACATGACCAAAAAGCTACTAACCATGATAAAAAAACTAGTCACAAAGTACATATTACAAGAATTGTTACATTGTACAATAAATAAAATATAGACATGTGACATGTCACACAATTCATTACTATTTTTTTTTGTAACATTAGTTGAGGCCATCAACCGGTTGTTTGAGTAGAATGTGAATTGAATTTAACAAATTAACAGCCAAGAAGAAAAGAGAATCACCCAAAACCTTCCTCCAAAAATCCAAACTATTTAATGATTCAGTTTTTGTATCACGTAACAAACCCCATCTCATATTAACTAGGGCAAGAGCTTGTTCTATAGAAGCTTACAATTTCACTTTCCTAGAGATTCCACCAACAGGCACTAACCCACTTTCAAAATTGTAATGCTCGAATGCCAACTCCAATGAAGAAATAGAGTAAATTAAAGGCTGCAAATAATATATTGCCAGTGTCTTCACCAAATCTTTATCAAGAAAAATTTCCATGCAATTGGAAAAGAAAGCTGAAGCTACCTCATAATATAGAGCATGAGGGTTGTTCTAAAGCCATTCCTACCCACAACTATTCTTATAGCATCCTCAACCTGCACACAAGAAATTGTAAAAACCATACCCAACTTTTGTTTGTTGTATGCATCATCCCTTCTTTTCTCCCAAAAAAATTTGGGTAGCATGAAACACCATGAAGACTCCATAATATCTCAATTAAATTGAGAATAGAGAAGAAATAAATCAATGCTAAATATATTATAAATGATATGAAGAACATCAAGTTGGTGAAGTATATATAGAATAATAGAAGTTAGCACGAACACAATCAATATGACATCACACTTTTCATTTTTAAATTCACCACTATCATTGATCATGTGACAATTAACATTTATTTCAACACTTGAATCCTTATAAACAAGTGCTTAAAAGGTATGCCCGCAACAAATGACAAGATGGCTGCATAGTGCACATGCAAAACAAACTATAATAATAAAGTTATTTTTAAAATGGGGACGCCGCTAGGTTGATGAGACTCAACCCTCAGGATTAAAGAGTTAAGATTTAAGGATTTTTCATAAAATATTTTGGTCTGACTTAGGCAATATTAAACGGTAAACAAGAGCACAATTATCGACAGACCTAAACAATTAATAAAATCTCAACCATTGATTTATGAAAATCTAACGGTTCTAGTGTTATTCCAGAGGTTTCAGTTTGCAAGTCTAGTGCTTCAAGGATTTACTTTTGGAATGCATCTATATCCATCCATCAAAAATTCATTGAGCGGTCCCTCTTTTAAAAAATGCTTTATGCACATGCATAATTTAAAATGGGGACATCACTAGGTTGACAAGACTCAACCCTTAGGATTAAAGAGTTAAGATTTAAGGCTTTGTCATAAAATATTTTGGTTTGAATTAGGAATTATTAAATGGTAAACAAGGTTACAAGAGCACGATGACTGACAGACCTAGGTATGTGCAGGGTCATCACGGAAAAAACAGGCCCTTAAGTGGCAATGAAAATTCAAAAAAATCAAAGTTAAGCAACTTGAAGTAAAAATTTGAATAAGTTATCTATATTATTTCAAAAATATGTAAGAATATAATTTGTGGAAAATTGAATGTAGTTTCTAAACTACTAGGTTTATTTTAAAAAAAAAGAATCTTTTTGGTGAAAATTTGAAATTTCAATGCAATAGTACTTAAATTTCAGCGAAAAAATAAGAAGTAGGTATTTGTTTGACCACCCTAACCACAATAAAATGATAATATTTTTTTGTAAGATTTTAGATATAAGTAGAGGACTCATGTCCAGATGTGATGCATATTTTTTGTAAT
>VDFB02370678.1:0-201331 GCA_007258455.2 Sequoia sempervirens | reverse complement strand
TTCCCCCTCCTAATTCTCTTTCTCTCTCTCTCCCTTTCCCTCTCTCTCTCATTTTCCATCTCCCTTTCCCTATCTCTCTCTCTCTATCTCTCTCCCTTCCCCCTCCTAATTATCTCTCTCCCCCTCTCTGTCTCTCACTCTCTCCCTCTCTCTCTCTCCCTTCCCCTCTCTCTATGTCTCTCCCTTTCCCTCTCTCTCTCTTTCCTACTCTCCACCTCCTAATTACTCTTGGGTCTATGTGTGCAAAAATCGGATATCTGATTTATAGCACCAAAATATTACATTTTAAATTTTTTTTCAAATTAGATATCAAACATGAATCGGATATCTATTACAAATTGGATATCTGATTTGAATCGGATATCCAATTTGTAGTACTTTGGCTTGGGCATTGCTATGGAGCAATGTACTGACACCCAACCCAAAAAAAAAAAGTCAACTCAAGATTTTCACGGTTTTTGGCAAATGCAAAATGCTACTTTTTTCATGTTGCCACTTTTTGGCCCATCATAATCCTGCACATACCCACCTAAATAATCAGTAAAATCTCAACCATTAATTTCTAAAAATCTAATAGTTCTAGTGTTATTCTGGAGGTTTCAATTCGCAAGTCTAGTACTTCAAGGATTTACTTCCGGAATGCAACTATAGTCGTCCATCGAAAATTCATCGAACAAGCCTTCTTTTAAAACAAACCTTATACACGTGCATAATTTAAAATGGTGAATCACTAGGTTGACAAGACTCGACCCTCAAGATTAAAGAGTTAAGATTTAAGGCTTTCTCATAAAATATTTTGGTCTGACTTAAGCAATATTAAACGGTAAACAAGAGCACCAATATTTAAACGATAAAATATTTAACGGTTCTAGTGTAGTTCCAAAGGTTTCAATTCGCAAATCTAGTGCTTGAGAGATATACTTATGGAATGCAACTACAACCGTCCATCGAAAATTCATCAAACGATCATGGTCCATAATGTCACATGGTCGCTAAAATTTGGAACCTTAGAACCAAAGTCTAATCGAAGTTTTCAAAACCTCTGACCCACCAACTACAAAGATGACCAAGAAAGACTTGCAACTAAGGTTAGGAAAAGCACCAAAACCCTAACTTTGGTGAATTAAGATAGGAAAGGTGGCAACTAAGGTTAGGAAAAGCACCAAAACCCTAACTTTGGTGAATCAAGATAGGAAAGGTGGCAAGGACGATGCATTTATGAAGTGAAGATCATGGGCAGATTTTAGCAAGTGGACATGACTGGAGGATCGATATTATTTTTATTCGCCAATGTTTTTTTCTTAATCATTTGAAAATAGGTTTAATTCGCCAATGAATTTTATTTTTTAGTTTGCAAAAAAGTTCTAATCGCCAGCAAAATTATTTTTTCTGGTTTGAATATAGGTTTAATTCGCTAATCGAAATATTTTATTGCTTTGAAAATAGATTTTAATCACCAATGGAAAAATTTTAGTGGTTTAAAAAAAATTGCATTTCGCCAGGATTTTCCACAGACTTCTAGCGATTAGAAAAGATTCACCAATGGACTCTTTTTTTTCACAAAAAACGAAAAAAATTTGCCACTAAAATTAATATTTTTATTGTGAAGTACACAAGATTCGCCGGGATTTTACACCTTCTCCAAGGGGGGATTTCTTAAAGTTTTCCCTAAACCTTAACAATGTGGTCTCTCCCAATAGAATCCAACACCATCCCTAAACATTTTTATCTCATTGGAGTGCATATTTTCATGAATATCTTGGCATAACAAGGAGAAATGCCAAGCATTGTGGAAGTGGTATTGTCAAGAGGACTCATAATTTAGTTCTTGCTCCCAAACTCTAAGTTTGGAGCATAACATAACACTGTTGGGCAACTTTGAACCAATTTCAACACAAAATAAAAATATAGCGAAAAGAAACCTTGTTCTAGATTTTTTGACATCATCAATGGCAATTAACTAGCCAATAACCTCAATAATACCATGAATGATACTTTCATCCCAAAACTCTAAAGGGATCTTTGGGAGACTAAACCAGATAGAAACCAAGTTAATAGATTGGTAGCATTGAAACCGACAAACCATCTTTTTAAATGTATAAATACATTACCAAGAAACTAGGGACCACCTTGAAGAACTTTGGTGCAATCCTTGATGGATAGGAAGGAGAATAAAATGAATCCAACCATCCAAGCTATCACATGCACATACTTGGAGCAAGCCAACAATCAAACACCTAGTTGTGTATAAAATAATTCTTTGGTCTATGACCAAGGTACCTCCCAATAAGAGAAGAATGGAAGCTTACAAAGCTTTGTCCACCCACACATAAAGAATAGTAAGATCATAGTTTCAAAAAAGATCCATGAAAGGGGAGACCACCTCAACACTTCACTCCTGCAACACACTCAGGGGAGGAGAAGACATACAGGGGACACCTTCCAAAATAACCTGAGAAGTAGAAAGAGGAATGAGGGACACCTCCTAGGAAGGAAACCTCATGCAAAATCCCTCATTAGGACTATGGGAAGGCTCAACGTCCACATCACATGCATAAGAAGAACACAACACCAACTCTTGGGGAGGAAGCTCCATACACCTACCACCTCTAAAAGGTAGAGAGGATTCAACAACCACTACACTTGAACTAGCATCAACACACAAAGGAATTGGAACATGGATGAGGGAAATTGAAGTGGGGAGAATAATGGCACGAGGAGCATTGAATCCAACCATATTGTAGCATTTTTGTGGGCACACACCGCATAGAGGGAGAATCTCACTCAATCTATTCCTACTCACTCAATCTATTCCTGATGGAACCCTCACAAGATTATAGCTCAACCCCAATGAGACCTTGTGAAAATGATAGAGTGGGGAGGGGAGTAGAGGTTGATGCTATGGGAAGGAACCCCTTGTGTAAACAAAAATATGTTGCAAGTTCATCCAACATCAAAGCTTTATAAAAAATAGGGAAAATGCCCAACATGACCTCATAAAGAAGGTCCAACAATAGTTCATCTTCTTCCCCAACACCCCAAAAATCCTCTACATCTGCATTCTCCTTAGGTACATCATCATTTCCATCATTTTCATTTAAATAAAATCCCTTGCCACCATCACTCCAATTCCTCTCATTTTAAATTTTGAACAAGCTTAATAATATTAATTACACCAAGAGGCATATTACAATGGCATCAACAAGTGTGTGTACATTTTTATTCTCCTTATTTAAATTGATGTCTACTAACCCGTCACAAAGTAAAGTATTTATCAATATATTTATGCTTTTAAATCAATTTTAAAGCAGTTTATGGAAATTTCTTTGTTTTAGCTAAATAGAATTAATTATATGCACTCAAATAAATTAATCAATATTTTTAATTAGGTATTTATTTTGATTTTAATCTTCATATCAGTGGATCACATTAGGACATTTTACAAGAGAAGCCTATTCAACTACAATAGATTTGATGAAACAAAAAAAATCAAATAAAAAAAGATTTGATGAAACAAAAAAAGCAAATAAGAGAGATTTGATGAAACAAGAAAATCAAATCAAAGAGATTTGATGAAACAAAAAGAACAAATAAATAAATAAATAATATTCATCAAAATCTCTTAAATTATTAAATCTATGAAATTGTTATAAACTATTAAAAACACCTAAAAGTGCAATTGGATTGGTGATACACATATACATAAATAGTTTTATCAATAAAGCACTATATAAAACAAATTTAACCAATAATAAATAATAAGTATTTGGTCAATAAAATTATTTATAAATATGTCATCCAACAACCTCTTTAAATACTTATACTAATAATATTTTAATTTTCCATAATATGTTTTAATTTTTAATTATATGAAACAGTGCTTTTTATATGATCATGTTGACTATCATAGCCGGCCATGTTTACTTATTCACATGTTATGCTACCTCTTTATGTTCAGGAACCTCGTCAAACCAACACGCAAGGGAAGGTTCTATTTCAACCAAATACTTAAAACAAAAGTTTACATTGGAAATTGCGATTCAACTTCATTTCTGTTTGAATTTATTCCTGTAACTAAAGATTAACTGGCATCCATTTTTCTTTCCTCTTATTCAGGAGAATTAGCCTTCTGTGGACATCAATATCTTTAAACCGATCCAATTGGAGGCATGTTCGTTTATTTCGTTTCTGGATCATAATACTGTGACGAATACAGTTTGGATAAGCCCTTCTGTGAAGGAAGATCCAAGAAAAGGAGAGGAAAAAGACATCTGCAATGTCTCAAATGTGGACGAGGAAGAGCAGTGTGGTTATCCTGGTGTATGTTGCAGTAATATCAATGATTTGTGTCATTCTATCCTGTATAACCAATCTAAATCAGCCAATTAAATGGCGACCAGGGGAAAGCATTTTTGTCGGAAACTCATGGGTTAAAGGCATCAACCTGGTATGCAGATTCTCATTGCAACTATTGGATCTTAACAAAATGGGTACTTTCTTGCTGGGAATCATTCAAATTTGAATCTTGAATGCAATCCTTGGTTTGATTATGATGCGGTTTTGAGTTATAAAGGTGTTGTGAATTGGGTTACATTTTATTTATAGCATTGGCAAGCAGTGAGGTATCTGTCTAAGGTTATCATAAACTTGAAAATAGTCATATTTTAGCAGCCATTGATGGCTCTCTTGAATGGAAATTCAAACATGCAATTGGATTAGATCAGTTGAAAGTTGGAATACATTAACAAATATTGAACTTTTAGAGTATGATTTTACAATATAAGTGGGTAGCATGAGTTGGACCCTGTATTAGTTGATTTTAGTATAGACCAAGAAAAGTGTGTTGCAGATATTGTTTTGTTCAAATTGTGATTCAACAGAAATTAAAAATATACTTGAAGTTTCCTGTGTTGCCAGGGCACTGCTTTTTCAATCCTGTTTGTAGAATTTTGCGTAAGTTTCCAAAAATCTATTTATTTCATTAAGAAACTCATGCAAAGTTTCTATGGTTTATGACCTAACTTACTCCTTCCGCTTCCAATACTTGAATTTGGAGAGTTCTGTTTCGTTTCTTGGTTTTCTTTTACCAAAGGTTGGCACTTATTCTTCCCTTTCCCAGTCCCACCGCCCCCAAAAGAAAAAGCCTTTGAACTTTAAAGGTCAAGATAAGAATGTCGAGCCTAATGATTTTCTTTATCCCAGTATTTTCCAAAGAATATTGAAGGTCGAGATAGGGTGGCACTTCAGAATTTTCTTTATTCCATTATTTAATTTTTTTATGTCCTGTTTATAAAAACTCATACAATGCAGTCATTTTCAAGCCCAACTGAGACTTGTTGCATGGGGTTTTAGGAAGTGATCTCATGGCATTTGTTTTAGAACAGGGGATTTTATGAGATAGAAATATTTGTTACAGGATAAATTAGAATCTTGTTCAGGAAATGGAGAGCTTTTATGTTTTCCATTTTAAATTTTTTAAGGGATATTTATTGATGGATGGAGTTGGAAATTCCCCCAACTTAAGAGGTTTCACTGCCATATATCATTCATTTATAATTTTTTAGTTTTTAAAAAAGACCTACTTGTAAAAACTCCTAAAAAAATCTCAGCCTCTGAGAAATTGTATGAAGCCCCTGCATGTAATCACTACGTTAACTTTCTTTAATTATGTGTGCAAGGTTGTACAGTATTTGAAAATAAGGTGATCAATCATAATCAAAAGAAAGAAATGAGGTATTGTTTATCTGTTTCACTGGTGATTGCATCTGTTGCTCCAATGCAAAACGTCGACCTGCAAGGTCAAGCTTATCTTTCAATCTTTTGTTTTCTATATTTTATAAACTCAAGGTTGGCTTTTTCGGCTAATGAAGTTAGAGAAGAAAAATGCTATGATTAGAGGCTAACGATGAAGCAAGCTAAATGGTTAACAATAGCACTCCAAATGTAGTCTTCTTGCATAGTTGAAATATAAATTGAGTTGAATTTTAGTTGCATTAAACTCTGAAATACAAATGACTGTCGCTGTTATGCAGGTCAAAGAACCTCCACAGCTGGAGACAATTTTGCATAAGGTTGATATGGGTGATAAGACAGTTATAATAACTACATTGAATCAAGCGTGGGCAGAACCAAATTCTATGATAGATCTGTTCTTGGAGAGCTTTCGCATTGGGGAAGGAACAGAGAGGTTCTTGAATCATCTGGTTATTGTTGCTTTGGATCAAAAGGCTTATGATCGGTGCATATCCATCCATTCTCACTGTTTTATTCTCAAGACTGAGGGTATTGACTTTTCCGGGGAGAAGCTTTTCATGACTGATGAATATTTGAAGATGATGTGGAGAAGAATTGATTTCCTGAGAACTGTGCTTGAAATGGGATACAATTTTGTTTTTACGGTATGCTTGCCAACATCTCTTTTTTTCAACTCTTATCATCATTTATCTTTAGTAGATTAATACTACTGTTTTTCAGAAATAAATGTAAATCATTATATGGATTTGGACACTAATGGAAAAAGAATGGTGAACTGTTTAATGCTATGCATACAACCATTCCCAGCTCACAGCTCAGTTGGTAAGAGAGTGAAAACAAAAGGGGAAGTTATGGGTTTAAACAGTTAAATACAAAAGGAAGGTCATGGGTTTAACTTATGATTTTTGCGACAATAGTACTCCTTTGTTACAAATGGCCAATCTGTTGGACTGTTTAATGTTATGTATACAACCATCTACAGTTCAGTTGGTAATAGAGTCATAACAAAAGAGAAGTTATGGGTTTGAACAGTTAAAAGTAAAAGTAAAAGGTAGGTCATGAGAAAAAATTTATGACCATTCCTTTTGCTACTATAGCACTCCTCTGTCAGAAATGGACAACCTTTTTCTTCTAAAATTAAACTCCACTGCTCTACTGTTTAAGGCTATGCATACAACCAGCTACAGCTCAGTTGGTAAGAGTCAAAACAAAAAGAGAAGTTATGGGTTTAAACAGTTAAAAAACAAAAGAGAGGTCATGGACATAATTTTGACCCTTTTCTTTACTACAACGGTACTTCCCTGTTACAATCTCTTTCTTCAAAAATTGAACTCCACTGCTGAACTGTGCTATGAATATTACCATCCACAGTTTAGTTGATAAGAAAGTCAAAATAAAAAGAAAATTTATGGATTTAAAGAGTTAAAAACAAAGGGAAGTCGTGAGTTTTAACTTGTGACCATTCCTTTTGTTACAAGAGTGCTCCCCTGTTTTCTTCTAAAATCAAACTCTTTCTTCTAAAATTAAACTTCATTGCTGGACTGTCTAGTGCTATGCATACAATCTTCCACAACTGAGTTAGTAAGAGTCAAAATAACAAGAGAAATTATGGGTTTGAACAGTTAACAATAGAGGACAGTTCATGGGCTTATCTTCACTCCCCTGTTACAAATGTACAATCTCTTTCTAAATTAAAAAGTTCCTGACAAACTGAATTAATTTCAAAGAGAGGGCTCTACCAATCTTAGTAGAAAATTACCACCAATTGAACCACACAATATTTAAGAATAGCCGTTTCTACAACTGCATTTTTTTCCCCAACAATTGCATTTAGGTTTTCCATTATTTTGCTTAAGAAGAACCGTTTCATACAACTGCTTTTCCATAATTACATTTGGGTTTTCTATGTGATACCAGTTTTGGAATTCAATTATCATTACCCGCATTTATGAGTGGTAATTGTTATTAATATGGATTGGTTGATTTTTCTGACATGGGTCATCTTGTGTACAGGATGTAGACATAATGTGGTTCAGAAACCCATTCATGCATTTTGCAACAGATACAGATTTCCAAATCGCTTGTGACTTTTATACGGGCAGCCCTACAGATCTGAATAACACTGCAAATGGAGGATTCAACTACGTAAATTCCAATAATCGGACAATACAATTCTATAAATACTGGTACTCCTCACATGAGTTATATCCAGGAAAGCACGACCAAGATGTGCTAAATTATATTAAGCATGAAGACGAGATCGGGAGAATAGGAATGACAATGAGATTCTTGGATACGAGTTATTTTGATGGCTTTTGCACCGCACGCAAGGATTTGAACAGGATTTGCACCATGCACGCCAACTGCTGTATTGGATTGATCGACAAACTTCATAATTTAAGACAAATGCTCACAGACTGGAAAAATTATCAGTCTTCAACAATTTAAGAGAGGATCTTGCAAAATCAATTATTGAGAACTCCATGGCAATGGAAGTTGTAATGCAACAGTGGGATCAAATCCATAAGGATAGAAAATGAGTATTTTGGCCAATACTTGTATAATAGAGTCTTCTCATTCTTAGAAATGGTTGTCTTTTTTTTAAATCTGCTTTTAGATCACTACAATTTTTATTTTTATTTTAAATTTTAATTCACAATACTTGTCAACTTAATCAACCGCCATCATGGTGACAACTTTATGCTATCACTTATGCTAACATTCGATGGTGGTAAGCTCCCAAGTGTTGGGGTCATCCTTAGACTCAAACCTATATCTTGAGGGTTAAGGATGACCCTACATATGTACCCCTTTGGGACTCAGAGACATCATAGTTCACATACCATTGTTAAAGGGAGTTCACTCTTTCCTCTTGTATGTGATCTCTAATCTCGCTTGTAACTCACGACTATTTATTGACTTAGTGCAATTATAATAATATGATAACAATTTTTCCATCAAGTTTTGGTTCCATAACAACAATGCCAATCCTTAGTGTACAAACATACACAAATACATTGGGGTCATGTCAAACCATAATCTCAAAGATCATACACAATAATTGTCCCAAGCATACATCATATATACACAAGGTGACTAGCTCACACACATCACACATACAATAGTGATTTTCTTGAGCATACATCACATGTACAGAAGGTGACAAACTCATACACATCACAAGTACAACATTGATTGGCTCATACACATATCACAAGTACAAAAATGATTGGCTCATACACACATCACAAGTACAATGGTGACTAACTCATATGTACATCATAAGAACAATAGTGACTAACATATACATAGTGAATGATTTGCACATCTACAATGGTTAACGAACACTTGTTCATAGTGTATCCCAAATAGAAAAGGAATGTTGATGCACTGTGCACTACACCATAGGTCCATCCTTTTTTCCGATCTTCTAAACCATCAAGCAACTAGGAAGAGGATTCAATATATCCCACACTTCATTGGGGGTCCATCCTCAATCTAATAGGGTTAGCTATACCATCTGACAACTAGAAGAGAATTTAGTACATCGCATACTACACTGGAGGTCCATCCTACATCCCAAATATTTCCACAAGTAGTGAACGTATACAACCCAATGGATTCCAACTTCAATCACCTATAGGCCACTGACAAGTATTTCCACCTAGGAAGAAGTATATTCTAATATATACCATCGTGTGACCTTAGTGATATTGTTAGTTATTTTCTTCATAATCTTGACTAACACTTAGCATCAATCACCCTATGCTCTAGGTGACTTCCAGTGAACCCTCTCGATACAATGGTTAGCTCTAGTTACCATTACTTACATGGTAGGATAAATAACCATGCAATCATTCATGTATCAAATCTCGATTGCTCCTAGCAATCCTTCACCTTTGTTGAATGTCGACTAATCTAAAAGATACAATAGTAGCTCTAGGCATCTACCATTGGCACAATCCAGTCACAACATGCTAACCATTATTGTATCATAACTGAGGTATCCTTTGGAAACCTTCACCTCAATAAACCAAGTGAATATCAACTAATACCCTAGGAATCAATTATTGGCATAATCTAATGACTACCTGTCACTGCTAAAATACCCTAGAGGTTCACACTTATGGGGGTCGCACAAACAAGGTTTAGAATATTGAACAAGTTGACCTAGAAAATTCTAGCACAATCAATTGATTTAGGCTTGCCTATACATAGAGTCCTATAGGTATGGAGTTAAATTTCATAACACATAAAAGAATCACATTGAAACAACATGAGATGACATTTACCTAACATGTATATATAATCAAACATCAACTATAAAGTATTCAAATCCATTCACTTCATTAAACTTACTATTTAGAAGCACACTATGTGTTAAATAAAAGTTATCAGGTTTACTTAACTCATTCATATCCAACTAATACCCTTTCCAAGCTCAAATTGAAGCCTACTAAAGGGAGAAGGTCAAACAATTTAAGAATAACCCTAAACCTCAAATTTATGCCCCCCGAAACCCTCCTAAGGACTTGAGGTCACAAGGGCATCCTTCACCCAAGGACTATCTATGTACTTGCTTCCAAATGGGATTGAATTCACACATAGTTCTCCTTACATGGTCTCTCTCAATGATCATACACCTAGATTCTCATTCTCGATATCTCATAATTAATCAAATATTGTTACTCAAGGGGTCAATAAGGACATACAATAGTATCTATAAGCTTGTTTTAATTATAATTAATACCCAAATTGTACTTAAGAAATTTGGCAACACTATATCCATTATACCAACAAATTAAAATATAAACCCAATAATGATATTATTAATACTATTCTTGATCTTCTAATTTATTGTACCCTATAGGAAAACCCCCTATTCTTATAATAGTCTAGTTCATAGACTAGATAGTTTATTCATACTTTTAATTTAAACTAAACTTGGCCTTAATGGTCATCAATAAAGTATCAAGAGATAGTACACATGATAAATATCTCTTAACTCAATCTCAACAACATTGACAAATTAAATAATTGTCACCTTTCACTTAGTATGTGATCATATTGCAATTCACCATAGCTAGAATATCCTTCCTTCCTTCACATAATAATTCCAATATCAAGGTTCACATATCTAAGAGGTTGATAGACATCATGCAGTCATATAAAGCATTTACCATGGTATCAATGGATTATCAAAAGTATTGAGTATCAAGAAATTAAAGATATTTTTAGTAAAGTGTGGTTGTAGTGCCACTAAACAAAGCCACCCTTACAATATTATGCAACCAAGAGCCAAAGCTCATATTAATTATATTTGATTCCTAGTTCATATTATGAGGTTATCTTGTAGCTAAAGATTTGATCTAGGACTCTTTGCCATATTATTTATCATTAATTTTGAACATGAAGTTGTTCAAATAATTGACCTTGATTATATTAAGTTCTTAGTTAATATTTTTTTCCTAAAATATCCTATAAGTTCATCTCCATAACACAAAGGTTAGATTGATTACTTAATAGAAATTTGCTTGGTTTGCACAAATCATACTTATCACTAGACTGAGATACTCTACCATAGTGGATACATAAACATGAAGTTGCATTATTGTAATCATAATCACCACATCCAAAAGATATATAATGCAAAGCCATGTAAGGTTTTATTTGGTTAACTCCCAATAATAAAAAAACACCCCTTTAGGCACAACATTATACGATTGGCCCCTTACTACTCTAATTGAGCATACCTCTAATGTGCTAAAAGGTATCATTTACAACATGGAACCCTTCAATCACAACCCATTAACCAAGGTTGTATAAATTGTAGTGTGCAAATGGTAATATTATTTTAGCAAGTCTATATCTCATACTAATATGCAGATTATTCATATGACAAAAAAATTTATTCCAAAAACTAACACAATACAACCATGGAACCCACAACACTCTTGAGAGCTAAAATAACCCATTTCAACTATCATCACACTTACTTTGGCTAGGCTCAATGGATATACAATAACCTTATTATTTTTCATGGGTAGTTTTTTTACAACACAAAATAGTCTTGATACTTTAGCAAAGAAAAAATAAGCTACAACCACTACTCACCAAGTACAACAATTAATGTCAAATGTGAAAAGTAGAACTTCTTGTCATAACACATTAAGATAAGTGGATATTTACCTAATTATCAACCCAATGTCGAATACAATGTTATACATGTTGGTATTTACACCATATACCATCAATGATATCATCAAGTAATCAACATTAGAAAAATCATTAAACATATCTCCCTATTTCTAATAATAGTGATCAATACCTTTATACAATTTTTTCAAACAATCATTGTCATAAATATTTTTAACTCCATTGCTTTGTTATCATTCTATTAACAATAGTGTATTGCCTACTAAAAGAAAAGACTCTAAGCTCTATGTTTGAACAACCCCAAGAATTAAATCAAATATGTGACTTATAAATATCCAAGTCATACCAAAACTTGATCATGATTCAAGAGATAGTTCACTAAGATTGAAATTAATGTTGTCAACTACAAGAACTATATACCTTAGTTCTCATAGTTATGAATCCAAAGGTCCTCAATCACTCAATTATCCATGCAATCACAATATAATATTAAGTAAAAGGATAAATACCTTTCACAACGCCCATCACTTAGTGAAATATTTTGAACAACATATAAATGATCTATAATCTCTTATTATTTCACATAGTGAATAATAATAGAATGGTTTTAGCATCTTACCTAGTGGCACCTAGCTCACATTTGGGCACACGTAAGGGGGATACAAAAAATGTCAGAGTTTGGTTTTTGTTTCTTCTTATTTGTTTTTCTCCTAGTTTTATTTACTTGAAAATTTCCAAGGTCTTTTCATCAACCCATTTGTGAATATTTGATGCAAGAGCATCCAGGTGCATGGACAACCTTGCACACCAAAAAAAAAGTGTGTTGTCTTTAATTTCTCATTTTTAGTTGTGTGTTTGAGTTTTGATATTTTAGGCATGATTTCAGAGCACTTTTCACACATTTCCAACATATTTAAAATCAAATTCTTATACATATCGGATATTTGGCACCAAAGGCTTAATTTTCATGTGTGTAAAGGCGTAAAAATTGATTTTTTCCTCGCCAAATTGGAGGATAAAAAAATCCAACGCCCAAGCATGTGAGTGGGAATTTATTTTAATTTTTAACTCACATTTGTATTTAAAAATTGATTCTTAATTGATGGTGGAGGAATCTAGATGTTGGGAAGTGGAGGTACTGGAGTGAGATAGCAAAAGACAATTTTTAGCAAACAATTTGAATTTCCCTCTAGAAAATGAAGAGGGGAGGAAGAGGGGTGAATCCAATGCCCAAAAAAGGAGTAAATGATTGTATGTAGCAGATTTTGGGAAGAGATTTGCATTTCCCAAGATTGAGAAAAGAAAAGGAAAGCATAATGAAGAAAATGATAGAGAAATGAAGCAAAAAATCAAAGAAACCATGCCTTGGCATCCAGAAATGAAGTATTAGATATTGGGAGCTACATTTTCTGCCGCTTGTATTTGATTGTGGAGTTTTGGAGCTGATTTGAAGTGGTTGTGAGGTCATTCATGCATGTAACAAAGTTTTGGCTATGATTTGTTTGCTCTTTGTAGCTTGTTGTTGCAAACTATGGAAGCTTGGAATAAAAAATCAGATTTATTCATTTGAATTTATTGTGATTACTTATTCTAGTTAACATTGGGAACGTGTTTATCTAATTCTTAGTTTGTGATTTTTTAAAAAAATCTTGTTTGAATTGTTTGGGTTGCATCAACTTTTTAATAATGTGGAATTTTATGGGTTTTTCTAAGTTTCAGCTATGAAGTTGAGGGGTTATTTTTGGGATAAAAATTATTATCTTCTTACATTCCTATAGATGAATATGGGGGCTTTCATTATCCAAGTTTTTAGTAGAAAATAAATTTAATAGAAGGTTCAAAATAAACTTCAAAAGAAGGTCTGTCATGAATTTTTGAGTGTAGTTTTAGAGCTAGATGAATTTTCTTTATGGGGCTACAATATTCAGATTGTTGTTTGGAGTTTGATGTTTGATTTGTATCAAATGGTATCAAAACCAGTGATCTTGAGTGCATAAGTAGAGCGCCAAATGTGAGGTAGCTTATGCCAGGATTTTTGGGTGAGGATTGAAGTTGTTTTGAAGCTCTAGAGGTGGTTGTAGGTGTGTAGAGTCATGTAGTTGTGGAGAGCTGAGAAGACAATATATTCACAAGAGAAGAGGTTGAGATGGTTTCAAGATGCCTCTGAGAAGGATAATACCTAGAAGAGTGTTGGGAATAGGATGCCATTTAATTACAATCCTAAACATATTTCATGTATCTCCTAAGTCCTTGGAAAGTGTTCCCCAACACTAGGATTAGAAAGAGATTAAATTCGAATGAAATGAACATGTAAATTGACATTTGTAATTATTCCTAAATGATAGGAACATGTGGGGTTCTTTTTGTAGGAGCACATGGGACACCCACATGGAAGGTGGAACCAACCTTGCTTAAGTTAATTGTTTGGAGGATTGATAACACTTTAGTAATGCATGTTTAGATCCTACAAGTTAGGGGTTGATATTTACATGATTGGAGTTTAGTTTAGTTTAGTTCAGTTAAGTTATGGTTCAGTTATCTTTAGTTGCATGTAGTTAGTTTGAGTTGAATGCTAGTTGAATTCAGTTGACTTGAGTTGCATGAATAATGACTTCAGTTTCACGACTAATGACTTTAGTTGCATGATAGATAACAGGTGGATACATTTAGTTAAGTGGGGATGATCAATCATGCATAATGTTCGCATGAATTGGTGGAGAGATATGTTTCAGTTAACTAAGATTAACTTGGACCCACCTTAGGTGTCTAAGTTGGCATATTTAAGTTAACACCTTTTGCATGAGAAGATATTTACAAGGCTTAGTTAAATGGGCCCATTCTTGGGCGCCAACTTTGAGGTGATGCTTGCAAGATATTTTCTTGACGAACAATTAGTTAAGTGTTCAATTTGGGGCACCAAAATTGAGGAGAATTTGGTTTTGACTTCATGTTACAGTGTGGAACTCTACTTGCACAATCTAGGTGTAGATTTTTTAGAGGAGCTTTATGCTCTTGTATTTGATAACTCTTATGAGTTTACATGCTATTTAATTGTCTATTTATTGCAGAAATTGCATCAAAGTTTATTGCAGGTTAGTAGGTATAGCTTGTGCATGTGTGAGGGTTTGAAGCATGGCATGGGATGTGTGGATTCATGCTTGGTCACATGGAATGCATGGATAGCTTGTGTTGCATAAAGTGTATGAGAGTTTTGTGCAGCTTGCGAAGAAGTATTTTTTAAGGCAAAGAAGCATATCAATCAAGGATTGATATTGTATCATTGTAATCTTGTTTTGAGGTTAAATAATACAAGTACTATTGATTCTGGTGGAGTTTTTTCCTGAAAGGGTTTCTCCATGTATATGATGTGTCACTTCTATCTTCTTGTCTCATTCTTCCACAATCTTTTGTCTCTTTCTACAATTGGTAAAATTGATTTAAACATATTAAGCATACACAAAGAATTATGACAAAGAACACTTAATTAAATCCACAGTCACATAGGTTTACAAGTTTTAAGCTATAATTTCACCTTCATTTTCAACAAAGAGTAGAGAAAATTCTAGAAGACTTTCGTAATGAAATGAGAAATGAGCTAAGAAATATAGCTGCAGGTTTGGGAAGAAATCCAAAGCTTGAAGATGCACATTCTAAAGATGAGGAAGTTGTAGATGAGCCTAAGAGATAAATTGGGGAGCCAAGAGATGAAGGAGAAGAAATATTTCTGAGAGCAATAGCCCAAATTAGCAGAGGTCATAAAATGGAAGTCCCTAATTTTTCAGGCACATTGAATCCTAAGAATCTAATAGATTGGATTGGAGAATTGGAAGATTATTTTGAGTTTGAAAATATATTAGAGACCCACAGAGGGTAAGGTTGGCACAAACAAAGCTTAAGGGGCAAGCTCCATTGTGGCGGAAAGAGTTACAGAAAGAAAGAGTAGAGAATGGTGAGATGAGAATAACACGATGGAGACAGATGGTTGCTAGATTGAAGGAAAAGTTTATTCCAGGAGATTATGAGTTAGAGCTATTAAAAAAGCTTCAAAATTTAAAGTATATAGACATGAGCGTGAAGGAGTATACAGAGGAATTTTACAAAATGGTGATTAGATCGAGACATCATGAAATAGATAGAGAGAAGGTGGCTAGATATATAAATGGACTTAGATTCAATATCCAGGATGAGATGAGTATGTTGAAGATTTCTACTATTGAAGAGGCTTACCAGTATGATCTGAAAGAAGAGGAAAAGGTAAATAGAAGGAAGCAAAATAATTCAAGAGGAATGGGAAAGATAGCAACAGAAAAAGAGGACAACCAAGTAGCCATAAAGGAAAACAGACTTTTGAAGAAGAAACAAGTATGAAATGGAATAAAGGAGCACAAAGGAAAAAGTATTCAACAAGAGGACATGGCAGCAGTAGCAAAGAGTTCTTGGGAAAGTGTTTCTAGTGTGGGTAAGTTGGACATAGAGCTTTTGAGTGTCCACAAATACACCGAGAAAAAGAGAGGTGCAACAAGAAATCACATGGTGCAAGAAGACAAGGAGAGTGTAACATCACTAGAGGAGGTGGTAGAACCAAAGCATGGAGAATCCCTTATGTTTAGGAGAGTGTTGGTGAATCCAAGAAAAGAGGAGAATGGACCATCTCAGAGGAGTCTCTCTCGTATCATGTGCAAATCAGGAGGTAAGTGTTGTAAGGTTATTGTAGACAGTGGTAGTATATAAAATAACTTGGTTTCTAAGGAGACGGTAGAAAAACTATGATTGAAGAGGATTAAGCATCCTAATCCCTAGAAAGTAAGTTGGCTACAAGCATATCATAAGTTAGAGGTGAAAGAGCTATGCTTAGTAAATTTTCATATTGGTCCTTATAAAGATGAAGTTTTATGTGATATTATGTCCATGAGTGCATGTCATGTTTTGTTAGGAAGGCCTTGGCAATTTGATAGAAAAGCTATTTATGATTGTAGAGAGAATTTATACACCATTGTGAAAGATGGGAAGAAGTACACTTTGAGTCCACTGAAGGAGAAAGAGAAGGGGGTGTAGGGCATTAGTCCTATGAATTGTTGCAGGTCAAAAAAATAGAGGTAAAAGTTGAAGCAGAGGTTGGAAATAGTTCAAAGAAGACTCTTGAGAGTAGAGATACAAGGGAGGTACATAAGAAGAGAAATGATACTAAGATGGATCAAAATATTTCATTGGTTATAGACATGGTTAAGTCTCACAAAAAATTTCAATCATATTTACAAAAGAAGGTTAGCAATGAAAATTTACAATGTGTAGGTAGAAAATAACAAAAAGGAAAAGAGAAGATGGGACAAGAGGGAGTTGCAGAATTTCATAATGAAGTGAAGGAGTGTGAGGACAAAGAGGAAATATGGATCAAGAACCAGCATGGGATCACCATCCCAAGCTCATCCAAATGTTCATGATTTTTTAGCTCATGGAACATTTCAACTTGCTCAGTGTGTTTGATGCAGGAGCATTTGGGTGCATGGACAATCCTGCACACCAAAAAAAAAGTGTGTTGTCTTTAATTTCTCATTTTTGGTTGTGTGTTTGATTTTTGATATTTTAGGCATGATTTCAGAGCACTTTTCACACATTTCTAGCATATTTAAAATCAAATTCTTATATGTATTGGATATGTGGCACTAAAGGCTTAATTTTCATGTGTGTAGAGGCTTAAAAATTGAATTTTTCCTTGCCAAATTGCAGGATAAAAAGATCCAACGCACAGGCATGTGAGTGGGCATTTATTTTAATTTGTAACTCACATTTGTATTTAAAAATTGATTCTTAATTGATGGTGGAGGAATCTAGATGTTGGGAAGTGGAGGTAGTGGAGTGAGATAGCAAGAGACAATTTTTAGCAAACGATTTGAATTTTCCTGCTAGAAAATGAAGAGGGGAGGAAGAGGGGTGAATCCAATGCCCAAAAAAGTAGAGTAAATTATTGTGTGTAGCAGATTTTGGGAAGATATTTGCAACGCCCAAGATTGAGAAAAGAAAAGGAAAGCATAATGAAGAAAATGATAGAGAAATGAGGTGAAAAGTCAAAGAAACCATGCCTTGGCATCCATAAATGAAGTATTAGAGATTGGGAGCTGCATTTTCTATTGCTTGTATTTGATTGTGAAGTTTTGGAGCTGATTTAAAGTGGATGTGAGGTCATTCATTCCTATAACATTTTTTTGGCTATGATTTGTTTGCTCTCTACAGCTTGTTGTTGCAAATTGTGGAAGCTTGGAATAAAAAATATATATATATTCATTTGAATTTATTGTGATTACTTATGCTGGTTAACATTGGGAACGTGTTTATCTAATTCTCAGTTTGTGATTTTTTTAAAAAAATCTTGTTTGAATTGTTTGGGTTTGCATCAACAACTTTTTTACAATGTGAAATTTTATGGGTTTTTCTAAGTTTCAGGTATGAAGTTGAGAGGGTATTTTTGGGATAAAAATTATTATCTTCTTACATTCCTATAGATGAATATGGGGGCTTTCAATATCCAAGTTTTTAGTAGAAATTACATTCAATAGATGGTTCAAAATAAACTTCAAAAGAGGGTATGTCGTGAATTTTTTAGTGTAGTTTCAAAGGTAGATGAATTTTCTTTATGGGGCTGCAATATTCACATTCTTGTTTGGAGTTTGATGTTTGACTTGCATCAATATCCTACCATGAATTTTATACCATAACATCTCATCTCTTTCAGGCATATTGCAAAGTAGTTCATTTCACTTGTGTAACTTTCAAGGCATTTGCAACTATGACATCACACAAAACTCCCAATGTCTCTCTATCCTCTTTGAAATTTGTTCATCTTTTAAGCTTTGGTGGTAGTTTGTAACCTATGGAAGTTTTTATAATGACACAAGTAAGGACAATGTGGGAAATGATTGTAGAATTTGGCTTCACACCTACAAATTGATTTTGTTTAAAATTTTCTATTGTCACATGAAATTGCACCTACTGAACATAAGCTCAACATTCCAATAACACAATGGAAATGACCTCAAGGTGTGGGACCTTGCAAGTTGAGGTCAAGTCTATAGAGAAATTCCTCTTCCTCTTCTGATCTAAGTGCAAATGTGTTGGTCCAACCAGCACATGAAATCCTACCACTACCCTACTCTAACAAACTCACCGAGGAAAAGGGATAGAAGGAATACCTAAAAGGAAGGGGGAGGTGATACACCAAAACAAAGTTTGTTTCTTCCTGCTTCGAAAAACACAATACACCAACGAAGGAGACCAAAAGGCTTATACCAATCTTTGTTTTATGAAATCTCAAGGATAATATGAAGGTTAGAGTTTGTTGGATGTTGCAAAGGAAGGATATTCACAAAACAATGACTACAAACATAGTGAACACACTCATAAATGATGGAAAACAAAAAAAGAGTATCTCAACATGAAGGTAAGAAGGGTTAACACAACATATTCCAGAGAGGAGGTAAAGTAGGCTATTTCATTAGTATAAAGGAATAGAAGCCAATCTTACAATGGAAAAATGTAAGAAATGCAAAGTTTGCTATAAAAAACCATGAGAGGATCCCAAGGAAGAACCATTTACAATGAGCATGGAAATGCTCTTTATAAATTCTAGAAGCATAAAAGAACATGCCCAAGAAGAGTGACCGACACTCAAAACCATGCCCTCACATTGAATGAAAGGATAGAGATCTCTCATGAAATCAGTGATTTGGGCAAGGAACAATGACAAAAGGAACACCTATGAGCAATAAATTAGCATGGGTGCTGCTAATACCACATGTAGTCATCAAGAGATGCATTAAATTTCATCCTTGCAACCTCAAAGATTGAATCAGGAAATTGGTAAAGTCATTCAAGCATTAATGACAATTATGGCTCAACAAGCATGTTCTAGAATATTGTCAAACTTTCAGGCCTGAAAGAACCACTCTACTGGGAGTTAAATGGTCTGAAGCCTCAAAAAAGGCACCTTTTTCAGACATCGAGTGTCGGGCTTACTAAAGAATTCATGTTGAAAGTTCAGAGGGAAGAATGCTACAATCCTTAAAATTCATAGAGAAACCCCATTGGATGTGAGAGATCAAGCATACCGCATACCATGTGAGATGAATGAGAAATCACAATACCTGAAAGACCAATTATTAGGCATCAAGTATTGAAGAGAAGGCTTACACCTTACCGCAAAATGTGATAAGGAATAAGAGGAAGACCCAATTCTTGACACTCCAAAATGAGGTATGGGGGGAAATCTTTTGTCTTAATGAAAGATGATAAGAGGTAAAGAAGAAAGTATATCCCTGAAGTCCAAAAGTTTGGGACCTAGTCAAATTTTCAAGGATTGCATTAGGACTTCAGTGATTGGGGGGAAGAATTAAGGCCCACGAAGGGGAAGTGATTAGAGTTAAGGGTTAAGGCCGATGGCCAAGACCTGAAATACTTAGGAAAGTGATGAAAAGAAGAGCAATAGTGATGAAAGATTGGGAGTGGTAGAGAAGGCATGTGAGTATGTAGGTAAGCGAAAGTCTGAAACTTCAACACAACCAATTTTGGGATTTTTCAAGGTATAAATCATGCAAGATGACCCATATAGGATCACTCAAGTCAGTTTTATTGATGGGTCATATAAGGTAACATGAAATGTCAACATTTTGTTGACTCCTATGGGATGATTACCTGCTAATCATGGGACCTAGGGGCCTTATCAATCTATCAGGCATAGAGTCAAAAAGAGAGATTACAATAATTGGCCTCCCTTAGGAAGCAAAACATGTGCAAACTGTACTTAGAGGAAAGTAAGCAACTAGGGACATACATTCCCTTATGGAGAATGCAAGGTGTGCAAACACACTTCTTAGAAAATGCAACAACTAAAATAATACATACATGAAATTTCAAAACCTCTCAGAAATAAGGTTTGAGATGAATCCCATTAACTGAGATTGGAAGAACTTCGCTATCTAGCTTGGATAGATGAAAAGAATTGGCCTCCTTACAACTAGTGATGACATATGGACCACTCCAGATAGTATCAAACTTGGAATTCCTTCCTGCTTTGGATCTGTTAGCATCCCACTTCAAAACTAAGTCTCCTTCTTAGAACACTTTGTGGACTGCCCTCTTGTCAAAATTTCTCTTGACCTATGCTTGGTGAGTCTCTAGGTCTTGCATAGCCTTGTTCCTTGTTTATTCTAGCTCTATTAACTCATCCAACAAGCATAGTCATGTCATAATTATCTTCGAACTCCAATTGATGTTCCAACTCATGAGAAGGAAACTCTAGTGATAAAGGTAGCCTGGCCTCTCTCCCATAAACTAGCATGAAAGGAAAATTGCTAATGGCTCTATTGGGAGCATGATCTTATCAGTCCAAAGGGTTGTCTTTAGTTTGCTATGTCAAAATCTCTAATTGTCCTCAAGGATTTCCACTTTGCACTATCCTTATTGGTTACATTATCATCAAGAGGTCCTCTTGATTATCTTGATGAGGTTTCTATTTGAAGATTCAACTAGGCCATTACCTTGAGGTTTTTCTACTTTGATGACATGGAATGGGGTTTGAGACAACACCCTGAATTTTTCTCTTAGAAGGTTTTTTTTTATATATGTTAGTGTGTTCACGTCAGGTTCACCAAAATGTAAAGAAGAAAATTTTCTACTCTCGAATCTCTAGCATAAAGGAGAGTCTTTAAGGAGCAAATGGTCCTCAACTACCTCAAAGGAAAAGCTCAAGTGACATGATAAAATGATGAGAGTTCTAGAAATAGAAAGAGTAGGTCACAGAGGTCTTCTAGACAAACTGACAAGCTCTTTATCAAGGACAACAACATGAAACACGAACAAAAGCATAGCATGATGACGTCCCATAGGTGCATTGGCATCTCATATAAACAAAAAATTGATATTATCATAGAAAACAACAAGATGACTACTACGGTTTTGACTTACTAGGAACTATTGAAATGTAGGAAAATAATAGAGTATAACATAGAATAAAATAAAGTAAATTAAGTGAAATATAAATGATAATGTGAGAGAATAAGAGAAAGAAAATGCTCACAATGGACCAAGAAATGAAGCCACCAACAAAGAGATATCCTCAACACCTACAAACAATAAGAGAAAGAAAATGCTCGCAATGGACCAAGAAATGAAGCCACCAACAAAGAGATATCTCCAACACCTACACACATAAGACTAAGAGAAAATGTTGGGGTTGTTTAGGGGCTTCTCTTAGTCAAACCCTTGCTTCGATGTTTCCACCTCCACAGACAGTCAGACAGAAAAATAGATAGAAAGATAAATAGACGAGAAGATAAAATAAAAAGACAAGGGATGTGATAAATCCCAATATGCTCAAAGATATAAGGCAAGTAGATATCACTTGCAAGACTTGAGGAAGCCAAAGAAAGAGAGAGAGAGAGTTGTGAGAGATGTGAGAGCTATAGAGAAGGTTGTGAGAGCTTGAGACCATTGTAGAAAGAAAGAGAGTTACACAAGCTTGAGAGAAAGAGAGAAAGAACCTGGATCTTGAGCGAAAGAAAAGAGAGTTTTAAAGATAGAGACCAAGTATAACAAGTGAATTGTGTGAGACCTATCTTTTTTGTACTAGGGGTTTTATGATTCATATTGTTTTGCACGGACAGTTGTGATATTTTTTGGAATCTTCGATACTCTGGATTTTAGTCTAGACATGCTAGTGTTATCATATATTCGTTATATTTATACATGTATGTTGATCTTCATTGATTATGGGTCCTATGGTATTATGTTGATAATGGGTTTTGTGATAATTTAGACTAATTTGGTGATCATGTTGATATTAAATTATGAGCAATTGATTATGTGATTTGTTATGCAGTTAATTGGACTAATCTCATGATTATTTTATCGTTATCTTATGAGCACATTTGAATGTGATTTATTTTGTCAAATTGATCTTATTACTGATGAGCTAACCATGTCATGGAGTGAATAAATGTGTTGAGTTGTGTGATTCTTTAACATGCTTCTACATAGGTATCATGATGTAATCACACTTATTTCTTTTATTATGATGATTTAATGTGCAGTTGAGTGTGTAGGTTATCCATGGCTAGTGGACTAAGTCCATACCAAGGTGACATATTTCTTGGTGCTTTGCGAAATTTTACTTCATGTGTCATGTCAATAAGCTTATTTTCTTATTTTCTAGCACTATGTTAGTGTAAATAATTAAGGAAACCATGTTAGACCAAGTCCTGCTGCTATAATTTTGCTTGTTGGAGGCTACCTAATTTGGACAATAAGATTGGAAGAGGGGAGCTACTGTCTGTATTATCATCTTGAAGAAAATATAGGTTAGGAGTTCCATTCCCCTTTTTGTTTAATTTTTCTAGTAAATTATGTGCGTTAATATCTATTTGTGAGACCTTGTGTAAGCTGTATTGCCATCTTGAAACCTTCATAAGTTAATAATTTTATTTCCCTTGTGTTAATTTTTTTGGTAATATGTGTGTAATTACCTATTTGGGGAGGGGGGGAAAATTGTGTGAACTAATATGGATGCTTGTTGAGAATGTCACCAGTTGAATGGGTCTTCATAGTTTTTTTTTGAAGGTTCATTGTGTGAGGTGTCTAAGTGGGAGAAATATCTGAGAATGGCAAGCTGATATATATATATGTGTGTGTGTGTGTGTGTGTGTGTGTGTGTGAGTGTGAGTACCCAGTTAAAGACTGGATTGCGTATAAATTTATTGGTATGTTGGTTAAAGTGAGGAGAAGATTGGAGGTGGAACAGTGGTTGGGAATTGAAAGTGAGAAGTTCGTTTTGTGTTGTAAATTGAAGTGGTAGTGGCTATAATTGTCAAAAAAAATAATATGCAATGCTTCACTTTTTCCTATAGATGTCCCCACTCCCCCTACTTTGGGCTCAAGTGGCTGAGTCCAATGTGAAGTGCAATGGGATGATTGGAGTAGTAGATTCCTAGTAGTGTTGCTTTATGTCTCTGGTAATGACAAGATTTGTATTGTACTTTGTGGTAAGCCATGTTGGTGGGTCTGTGAGTTATGTGTGTCATGTTACCTTGGCTATCGCCTAGCTTGGGGGTGGACTATAAACAGTCCTATGGATGGGAGGAGAGCTCCCATTGGTCATGGAGAAACTTGTGTGAATTTTGGATGCAGAGTTGCTGAGAAAGAGACATAGGCATGCAGGGGCTGTCCAATTCCTGTGGTTGCCATTTTTTTGGTTAGCAAAGATGAACCTATCTGAAACACAGAATGTACATGAGCTATAGAAAGTATGTGAGCTTGAAATATATAAAGACTGTCATTATCTTTAAATAGATATTCTTTGCGGTTAAAAATTTAGCATCATACAACATTATTGTGTATAAAAAAAAATTAACATTCTCTAGTAATGCTATGAAATGAGGAAATTTCGAGTCCTCTTGCAATATTCAAGAGCATGTGTAATATGTATGTATAAAAAAAATAACTCATAGCAGAATAGTAGTTATTTCCACTAGTTAATACCTTCTGAAAAATTTCAAAAAAACACTCTTTGTTTCCTTTCCATCCTGCTTTATTAGAAGGAAGATTAGCCTACAAGATACATTGAAACCCCTCCAAAAATAAATAAATAAATAAATAAAGTGATGAACACATACACCCAAATAGCTATCATGAAATCTGTAGCACTTTGTGTAGACTTATAAATGATATGATTGCAATGAATAGACAAAATAGAATTTATTATTATTATTATAGAGAAGAGAAATGGTGAGCTACAACCTATGAAGTATGGTCTTCATTAGGACTCATAGAGCATGATCAACGGATGAAGATTCCAGCCAAAATCCTGACAGAGAAAAAAATATTTAACTTCCAATCACCACAACATTTATCTCCCAACACAGGGGTGGAAGCCTTGCATTGACTTGTTGAGTGTTGAGGAAGTCAGCCAAACTTCATTTGCCTCCTTCTGTGTCCATGCCCCTCAATAACATGTAGGAAAACACAAAAAAGAGGAATTATGCCCAACTAAAATGCACTTAGGGTTCGAGTGGATTGGAAATTTTAGGGTTGCTTGGCATCAACGACTGTTGTCCATCTACGAAAATGCAATAAGTCTAAATGAATCTTCACCGTCCCTTTTAGTCGCCTCTTCCTCGACTATTTCACCCTCTAAATTTTCCCCTGGTTTTGTTATTTCTCAGCGTTGACAAAGATATTTACTTCTTTTGTTTCTTATTGAGGCTTCAATTAAATTTTGTTTCTTGGGCAAAAGGTTTTTTTTTAGTTAGTTTGTTATCCTTGGAGTAAATGAAAAGAAAAATTGTAACTTTTAGTAATATTCGTCACTTCAATTACTAATATTATCAATTATTTTATTTATTTATTTATTTGAAGTGAGAATTAGAGTGATTTGTCAAGATCATATTTTAAACATTTTAATATAGAAAGAAAAAAAAAATATGGCAAGTTTTCATGATTTTAGAGTATATTTACTAAAATGAAAATAAAATTTAAAAAAAAACTACTACAAGTTCCAGCATGTTTATTAAAATGAAAATTGTGGCCAATGAACACATCTAGATTTAAAATTATTTAAAAAAAATAAAATTCAATCAAAGTTAGTTGAGTATTTCTAGAAATAGCACAAAAAGGCAAATCAAATAAAAGACAAATAAAATAAAATAAAGTGCGAGGAATAATAAATTGAATGAAGTGACGTCTAAATTAAAATAGAAAAAGCTTTTCATAATTTTTTTAATTTTATTGAAAATCCAATAACAAATCCAAATAAAGAAATTTCTTTTGTAAGTATCATCCAAATTAAAATAGAAAAAGCTCCTTTCATATTTTGAATTAAGAAGTCTTAAAAAACATGTGTTCTTTATTTTTGCTGAAAATCTAGTATAATTATTATCTTTCAAATTTAAAAATAATTCAATTTACTTCTTTAAGAAATACTATATCTACATAAGCATAACTAAATATTTATACCTTTTAAGTCTAATTTCTCTTGATATAATATAATCCTCCTTTTAGAAGTGTTTATACTTATATATGGATAAATTGATTTATATCTTAAAGATTAATTTAATAAAATAAAATTCTCATTATTTACATATAAATGTAACTAATCAAATAGATAATAGTAAATATATATATATATATATATATATATATATATATATATATATATATATATATACATGAATACAAGATTCATGGTTGCATTAGTGAAGTTAAATGTGAACGATGTTATAGAAGTAATAAAAGTTTGACAAGCAACAACAAGTAGACAATTGGGAGTGTTTGCATATGTAATTGTATGTCAATGTAACACCATTAAAAATAATATGAATAAATGACATTAGGATTGTCCATAATAAATATAAAGCAATAACATCATTATTATTTCCTCAAAAAAGGAGAGAGATGTAGAAGACAATTAAATATTGACTGTAATATTATTGTTCAAATTTATGTGTTAATAGTATATATCCTAAGTTTGAATTAAATAATTAAGTATTGGAAGAGTCAACAAGAGTAAATCATTAACACAAGTCTTGATCTAAATTATTGTGTCTTAGAAAAAAAAATTGGGCATGACATATAGGGTATCAGAGTGTTAGGTTAGCAAATAGTGGGATCTTTGTGATAACTTGGAGCAAACAAAAAATTAAAAAAAAAAGAGAAGAGAAAACTAATTTAAAAGCTTGGCATGTATAGGATATCTCATTGACCAAGGAGGGGAGCTCATAGACGCAGGATACCGTTAGAGTCACACCACTCAAAGGATGATCTTCGTGGAGAGCAACCAGATTTGGGGGCACAAATACTTTAGACACTACAAAATTTGATCGAGGTTATTGAGCAGAGGCTACCGACAACCAACATACCACACAGAGAGTAGTCATAGGTTGAGCCTTGACACATAGAGGAGCCTGAGGGCGAGGGACACAATGCAAGATCGCGAGAGCACAACAAAAGTCCCCCTCATCATCGAGAGGCGCAAGCAAGAGGATCAAAGGAGGATTCAGTGCACATTCCCTTACCGCTAGAAGCGTTGAGAACTCTACAGAGTATAGGAGACCAACTTTATGATTTGCTTTGTCTCAAGCTACCAAACTTCACAGGATCCACCAGTGGGGTGGAAGTCGAGTCATGGTTACTTAGCCTTGACAGATACTTCAGGTTGCAACCGTATGGGAGCAACCTTAAGTCCAGGGTGGCTATCCATTTATTGAGACAAACCGCTTCCACTTGGTGGCGCCAAGAGGAGCGGAAACACCACCTGACCATGGACACGATTACTTGGGACAACTTCTTGGAGCATTTTAGAGCACGCTATATATCAAAGTACTTCTATCAGAGGCGTATTGATGAGTTCCACAACCTGCAACAAAGGGGTCTCACAATGGCATAGTATGAGAGTCGGTTCCTTGAGCTTTTGCAGTATGTAGACTATATCCAGGACAAGAAGTTGCTCGTCAATCAGTTCATTAGGGGATTGAAGCCCAACATATCAAGACCTGTACAGATGGCTGACCCCACAGACCTTAGGGTCGCCATGAAGAAGGCATTAATAGTAGAGGAGGTGCATAGTAGGGCACAGGAGCCTCATGAGCGGTTTTGAAACCGCAACTAGGTTTAGTAGGAGCACAACTCTCGTAGACCACCCCTTCTAGCAAAGGGGGAATTTAGACCTACATTTGAGGCTCCCAGGTCACAACAGTCACAACATCAGTCACAAAGAGCTAGACTACAATAGGATGTGTAGGGTGGATTTGCCAGAACATGGCCTACACAAAGCCCACGTAGAGACCAGAGGCCCCAAGGGCAACAAGAAGTTCCTCCTCGATCCCAATAGTCGTTCAGAGGGGGGCATAGCAGTTTTGGGAGGTATGGATCCTCTTAGTTTTTCAAGCCCCAGTCAACACTGGGGCAATCAAGAGGACCATGTTATGTTTGTGGAGGAGTGGGTCACATAGCCAAAGAGTTCCCATAGGGTTTCACAACAAGAGGACCCCATCCTGTAGCCTTAGAGCTGACAGTTGGAGATGTGGGAAAATCCCATAGGATTTTTGTAGTGGTCAAGAACCGCCAGGTTGAGCATCAGGTCACCATTATCGAAGCAATAGGTATGATTGACGGTGTAGCGGTTAGTGTACTATTTGATTTAGGAGCATTTGATTCTTTTATTTCCCCAATTCTAGTGGATCATTGCAAGCTAGTGGTAGTTAGGCAAGATGATAGGTGGGAGGTGGAGTTGGCTTTAGGGGCCAAGGTGCTCGTTGATTCGGTAGTTCATGATTATCAGATGGTTATCAGGGATGTTACCACCATAATGGATCTACGAGTCACTCCTTTGGGATCCTATGATATAGTGTTGGGTATGGATTGGCTTGGTGCACATCAGGCCAAGATTGATTGTCACCGCAAGACAATTGAGTATACAGACGATCAGGGTATATTAGTATCATTTTCAGGAATTCTTAGACCCATTTCACTTTACATGATATCTGCTATGCAGCTAAGGCAGTGCTTGAGGAGAGGCTACTAGATGTTTGTCATCACCATTAGTGATAGATCTGAGGGATCAATAGAGGTGTTGTTAGAAGATCATCCTATTCTTAGGAAGTTTGCAGATGTGTTTCCTTCAGAGTTACTAGGGATGCCTCCCCACAGAGAGGTGGATTTCCACATAGATTTAGTTTTAGGAGGTTAGCCAGTATCAAGGGCACCATATAGGATGACCACATAGGAGCTCAATGAGCTCAAGATTTAGTTAGAGGAGCTTTTAGAGAAGGGGCACATATGACCTAGCATCTCACCTTGGGGTGCACCTATCATTTTCGTTAAAAAGAAGGATGGGTTCCTACACCTTTGCATTGATTACAAACAGTTGAATAAATTGACAATTAAGAACTGCTACCTATTGCCCAAGATTGATGACTTGTTTGATCAGATGAGGGGAGCCAAGATGTTCTCCAAGATTGACCTAAAATTTGGATACTGTCAGTTGAGGATTGTGGAGGCAGACATCCACAAGGCAACATTTAGGACTTGTTATGGACATTATGAGTTTACAGTGGTGTTGTTTGGTTTGATGAATGCCCTTGTAGTGTTCATGATTTTGATGAATGGGGTATTTCACACCTTCTTGGATAGATTCGTGTTGATATTTCTGGATGACATTCTGATTTACTCACGGTCAGTAAAGGGGCATGAGGAGCATCTGAGGCAAGTTTTGCGGTGTTTGAGACAACATCAACTTTATGCCAATCTGGCTAAGTGCTCATTCTTTTAGACAAAGGTTCAGTATTTGGGACACATCATTTCAAGCGATGGTATCTTAGTAGATCCATCAAAGATTTGTGCCATTATGGACTGGCCAACACCCACTAGTGTTACAAAGGTCAAGATTTTTATGGGTTTAGCAGGATACTACTGACATTTTGTAGAGGGTTTCTCTAGGATAGCACACCCCATTACTTCCCTACAACGAAAAGGGAAGAGGTTTGAGTGGAAAGAGCAGTGTGAGAGGGCCTTTCAGACCCTCAAGGAGCGTCTCACAAATTCTTCTATTCTAGTAGTACCTAATCCAGCTTTAGATTCTGTGGTGTGCACAAATGCATCATTGGATGGTATTGGAGTAGTACTCATGCAGGACAGGTGAGTGTTCACATATGAGTCGCAAAAACTTAAGACTCATGAGTTGAATTACCCCACACATGATTTAGAGCTTGCGGCAGTAGTACATGCACTCACAAGATGGAGACACTTTCTCCTTGGCCACCATTTTGAGCTTCATTCTAACCATAGCAATTTACAGTACATCCTCACGCAGCTGAACTTGAATGCTCAACAAAGACAATAGACGAGTTCTTGTGTGAGTATGAATTTGATGTATATTACATCAAAGGGAAAGAGAATGTTGTGGCAGATGCCTTGAGTAGACGGCGACATGAGATGATGGTTATGATATAGAGTACAGACTTGAGCACTCGCATTTTGCAACTTTTTTCGATGGGCGATTGGTACTGTGAGATTCAAAGGGATTTTCAGTTACAGCAGACCCCTAAGGGCAAGTATTCAGGTTACACAGTGGATGGGTGATCCCATAAAACTAGTTTACAATTTCTGAGAGATTTTCATTTTTGCTGAAATCACATATTTTTACAAAATATAATGATTTAAGCCTTAAAAAATTCCATTTAAATCATTCCAATTTAAGAGGGTTTGATCAAACTACCTTAGATCAAACCCCCTTGGATAGAACCCCGCTAGTTTTAAACCATACCTATAACGAAGTCTCCTTTACACCTATCAAAATGTTGATTAAAACCACTTTTGATTTACCTTTTGGGGGATCAAATGAATTCATTTAATTTAATTTTTTTTAAGTATGTAGTCCATATTATAAGCTTCCCAAAAGTATAATTTTAAATAAATTTAATTTTATTATTATATTTATTTTTTATTTCTTGTGAATGTAGGTTTTCATTGAAATCAAGAATGCTGAATTTCCAAGAAAAGATTTTGAGATTTCGATGAAAAACTTGTTCAAAATCTTCAATCAAGCACATGTGGAAAAATAGTAGATTATCAAAAAAAATTGAAAATATGAGTGCACGGATTGAAGTCCTTGATCCAACAAAAAATTGAATTCGATACATACAAAAAAGTTACGCATTATACTCTGCTATGTTTATATATTGTAATTGGTTTGACTTCAAAACTTGATTAAAGAAAAAAAATATTCAATAAAAACTATCTAACCAAGTGGAAGCACTAGATATCGAGTTACAAATCTAAATTTGAAAGAATTAGAATTTTATCCTTAATGGAAAAAGTTATACGGTGAGCATCACTTTTTAAAATGTTTTGAAAAAAACTAGTTTTCGAGGGAGATGGAAAAAGAAGTGCAATTTGATTCCAAATTTTTTGAAAAAAATGTATTTAAAATCTACAAACAAATTTCACAAAACTCTAGTTTGCATCATCTTCAAATTCCTCACGGTTTAGCCGCTATAGGTGTTTGAAAGTGAAGATTTAGTTAAAAATAATAATTTTAGTGTCCAGTTTGGCCAAAAATTGTAAACCACTATTGTGGGATCATCGAGATTCATATGGGTTATTATGTCATAGAGGGCATATTTATGTTCCACAAATTGGGGATCCACGGACAATGATTTTATCAGAGGCATATAGGGCTCCTTATGCAACACACCCAGGGGTGAAGAAGATGCATGCAGATCTTTGGTAGTTGTGTCATTGGGTGGGTATGCATAGAGATATTGTAGAGTTTGTGGCTCAATGCCTTGAGTGTCAGAGATTCAAGGCCAAGCATCAGCACCCGACATGACTTCTTTATCCCCATGAGATTCTAGAGTGGAAATGGAACACCATCTCTATGGATTTTATTGTTGGTCTACCCTTGTCTCCTCATTGCCATGATGCCATTATGGTGACAGTTGACAGGTTGACCAAGGTGGCTCACTTCTCTTTGGTACAAACTACTTACTCAACACCAACAGTAGTGAGGGTGTTCTTGGATGACATAGTTAGGTTACATGGGATTCCTCGCAAGATTATATCATATAAAGATCCAGTATTCACCTTAGCCTTTTGGAGAGCACTACAATAGACCTTGGGCACCCAGCTCAATTTTAGTATTGCACATTACCCAGAGACAGATGGACAAACATAGAGGGTTAATCAAGTGTTGGAGGATATGCTACGTATGTGCGTGATGGATCATCAGTCTAGATGGGAGGAGTACCTTTACTTAGTTGGGTTTGCCTACAACAACAGTCATCACAGTTCCTTAGGTATGGCACCTTATCAGGCGTTGTATGGCAGACCTTGTAAGACACCTTTGAGTTAGGACAGGATTGAGGACAGAGTTGCTATTGGTCCAAACTTATTATAGGACATGGAGCAATAGGTAGTTACGATCAGACAATAGTTACAGGAGGCTAAGGATTGACAAAAGATGTATGTAGATGCTAGGAGGTCAGATTAGATCTTTTCAGTGGATGACCAAGAGTTCTTGAGAGTGCGGCCTCATAAAAGTCTAATCCATTATGGAAAGGGCTCTAAGCTAGCACCTTGGTTTGTGGGTCCCTTTGAGATTTCAGAGCGGATAGGACTAGTTGCTTATCGTCTAGCCTTGCCACCTAGCCTATCTCATATCCATGATGTTTTTCATGTTTCAGTTCTATGACGTTATGTGCATAACCTATCTCATGTTTTGGATTGGAATGCTTTATAGGTGGAATTAGATAGCTAGTTGGCGTTGGAGCCCATTTGCATATTAGGTTGTTGGACATTGGCCCTTTGGGGGCGAGAGCTGGACCAAGTCAGTGTCTAATGGGATAGATATGATGAGGTTGCTGCTACCTGGGAGGATGCATCATGGATGAGGACCTTGTACCCTCACCTCTTTGGGGACTTCCGGGAAGAAGTCCAACCCTAGGGGGGACGATGTGAGACCTATCTTTTATGTACCAGGGGTTTTATGATTCATATTATTTTGTATAGACAATTGTGATTTCTTTTTGGAATCTTCGTTACTCTGGATTTTAGTTTAGACATGCTAGTGTTATCATAGATTTGTTATATTTATACATGTATGTTGATCTTCATTGATTATGGGTTCTATGGTATTACGTTGATAATGGGTGTTGTGATAATTTGGACTAATTTGATGATCATGTTGATATAAAATTATGAGCAATTGATTATGTGATTTGTTATGCAATTAATTGGATTAATCTCATGATTATGTTATCGTTATCTTATGAGCACATGTGAATGTGATTTATTTTGTCAAATTGATCTTATTACTAATGAGCGAACCATGTCATGGAGTGAATAAATGTGTTGAGTTGTATGATTCTTTAACATGCTTCTACATAGGCATCATGATGTAATCACACTTATTTCTTTTATTATGATGATTTAACATGCAATTGAGTGTGCTGGTTATCCATGGCCAATGGACTAAGCGGATACCAAGGCGACATATTTCTTGGTGCTTTACAAAATGTTACTTCATGTGTCATGTCAGTAAGCTTATTTGCTTATTTTCTAGCACTATGCTAGTGTAAATAATTAAGGAAACCACATTAGACCAATTCCTCGAGTGAATTAAAGGGGCCTTAATCATGTTTTATGGTATTTTCTTGGTCTTAGGTTGTGAAATCATGTCTTGGGGCTAACTTATGTTTTTAAAAATTTATTTAAAGGTCATAGGCCCCCTTTTTTTAGGCATTTTCTGCTAACATGATGAAATTTAAATTAAGGCATATTTAAAGTGCTTACTCACACACGGGAGGAGACAACACTTGTCTCTTGGAAAAGGATCATGGGAGTCTTGGATATTAAGTAAGCCTTTTTTGGAAAAGTGGGGGTATGTAGATGTTTATCTTAAAAAAAAAAAAAAAAAATTGCTACTATAATTTTGCTTGTTGGAGGCTACCTAATTTGGACAATAAGATTGGAAGAGGGGAGTTGCTGTCTATATTATCATCTTGAAGAAAATATAGGTTAGTAGTTCCATTCCCCTTTGTGTTTAATTTTTCTGGTAAATTATGTGTGTTAATACCTATTTGTGAGACCTTGTGTAAGTTGTATTGCCATTTTGAAAGCTTCATAAGTTAATAATTTTATTTCCCTTGTGCTATTTTTTCTGGTAATATGTGTGTAATTACCTACTTGGGGAGGGGGGGAGGAAATTGTGTGAACTGATATGGCTACTTGTTGAGAATGTCACCAGTTGAATGGTCTTCATAGTTTTTATTTAAGGTTCATTGTGTGAAGTGTCTAAGTGGGAGAGATGTCTAAGAATGCAAAGCTGTCATATGATATATATATATATATATATATATATTTGTTATATGGGTATGAGTACCCAGTTAAAGGCCTGGATTGTGCATAAAGTTGTTGGTATGTTGGTTAAATTGAGGAAAAGATTGGAGGTGGAAAAGTGGTTGGGGATTGGAAGTGAGAAGTTTGTTTTTTGTTGTAAATTGAAGTGGTAGTGGCTATAATTGCTTAGAAAATAAATAATATGCAATGCTTCCCTTTTTCCTATAGATGTCCCCACTCCCCCTACTCTAGGCTCAAGTGATTGAGTCCAATGTGAAGTGCAATGCGATAATTGGAAAGTTGTAGTAGAGTCCTAGTAGTGTTGCTTTATGTCTCTGGTAATGTCCCAATTTGTATTGTGCTTTGTGGCAAGCCATGTTGGTGGTCTGTGAGCTGTGAGCTGTGTGTGTCATGTTACCTTGGCTATCACCTGGCTTGGGGGTGGAACGTAAACAATCCTATGGATGGGAGGAGAGCTCCCAATGGTCATGGAGAAACTTGTGTGAATTTTGTATGCAGATTTATTGAGAAAAGAGACATAGGCAAGGAGGGGGATGTCCAATTCCTATGGTTGTCATTTTTCTAGTTAGCAAAAATGAACCTGTTTAAAACACATAATGTACATGAGCTATAGAAAGTATGTGAGCTTGAAATATATAAAGATTGTCATTATCTTTAAATAGATATTCTCTATTATTAAAAATTTAGCATCATACAACATTATTGTGTGCAAAAAAATTAACATTCTTTGGTAATGCTATGAAGCGAGGAAATACCAAGTCCTCTTGCAATATTCAAGAGCATGTGTAATATGTATGTATAAAAAAATAACTCATGGCAGAATAGTAGTTGTCTTGTCCTCTCACATAAATGTATCTTGTGGTATAGGTTTGCACCTGCAAACAAAATATGGTGTAGGGAATAAATTAGTAAATATTTATGGAAAAAAATAGAGGTGAAAAGAGCTACGCTGCAATATATTTATGAGCTCTCTCCATATATGTTATTATACTTTAGCCTGTTTCAAGTGAAATTGTGCATACATAGAAATGGTGATTGCATATTATCAATCAATCACAGTGATATATATATTGAATATTGTGCATGCATAGAAATAGTATTTTGCATTTTATCAATCAATTACAAGGACATATGTTGAATGAAATCTAAAAATGAGTTGTTGGTTGTTATTTCCACCAGTTAATACCTTCTAAAAAAATTTCAAAAAAGCACTCTTTGTTTCCTTTCCATCCTGCTTTATCAGAAGAAAGATTAGCCTGCAAGATACATTGAAACCCCTCCATAAATAAATAAACAAATAAAATCGTGAACACATACACCCAAACAACTATCATGAAATTTGTGGCACTTTGTGTAGACTTATAAATGATAAGATTGCAATGAATAGACAAAAAGAAAATTATTATTATTACAGAGAAGAGAAATGGCGAGCTACAACCTATGAAGTATGGTCTTCATCAGGGTTCATAGAGCATGATCAACAGATGAAAATTCCAGCCAAAAACCTGAAAGAGAAAAAAAATTTAAGTTCCAATCACTACAACATTCATCTGCTAGCACAGGGGCGAACGCCTTGCATCCACTTGCTGAGTCTTGAGGAAGTCAGCCAAACTTCATTTGCCTCCTTCTGTGTCGGCGCCCCTCAGTAACCTGTAGGAAAACACAAAAAAGAGGAATTATGCAAAACTAAAATGCATTTAGGGTTCGAGTGGATTGGAAATTTTAGGGTTGCCTGGCATTGACGGTTGTTGTGCGTCTGGGGCAATGCAATAAGTCTAAACGATTCTCCACCATCCCTTTTAGTCGCCTCTTCCTCAACTATTTCACCCTCTAAATTCGTCCCTGGTTTTGTTATTTCCCTACCATTGTAGAAACCACTTCATCATGGCTTCTTATTGCTGGCAAATATATTTACTTCTTTTGTTTCTTATTGAGGCTTCAATTAAATTTTGTTTCTTGGGCAAGAGTTTTTTTTTGAGTTAGTTTGTTTTTAATAAAAGCAGGTAAAAACTTTATTGAAAATCAGAAGAGAAGATTACAAAAAAATCGGGCCACAAAGACCCGCCAACAGCAACATAGCAACACACATCAGCCTTCCTCATTATGACCATCCCCATCTTTAACCAGAATCCCTTCTAAATCCTGGCGGAGCTCCTGGGGAACTTGCTCCCACCCATCAACCTTCCAACCGAGAAGATTCTCAGAAGCCCACTTGGCCAAACAATCAGCAGCCCTATTCCACTCCCGAGGAATATGAACAAAGGATATAAACTCCATCAAAGACCCAATCTGTAAAATCTGTTGCACCACTCCAGCCAGCTGCCAGCTAACATCAGACACCGTCCGATTATTTATCAAACCAATCAGAACCTGAGAATCAGATTCACAAATAACTCTGCGCCAACCCAAAACATAAGCCCTCTCAAGAGCATAGAGAATCGCCAAACCTTCCATAAGGTTGATAGACTGCTCCCCTTCGTGAGCAGAGAAGAAGAAAACCACAGAGCCCGAAGAATCCCGACCAATTCCACCAATTCCAGCAGGACCAGGGTTGCCTCTTGAAGAACCATCAGTATTGATCTTCAAGATGCCATCCGGAGGGGGCATCCACCTGCCCACCCTTTGGACTTTTTGTTTCCCCCTCCTTCCCCTCTTGACGCAAGCCGAAGCTGAAGACAACCCCTGGATTCCAAGTCTCTCCACCTTCTCAGCGTCCCCTTTGTCTAAAGGGAAAACCACCTCACACTTAGCTTCCACCGTCTCCTGAATCATAGCCCTAACTCTTTGCCAAACTTGTTGGAATATCATCCTTTCACCCCGAAAAATTCTACGATTTCGTTCAAGCCAGATCTGCCACAGTATGAAAGTAGGACCTACATACCACACCTCCTGCAGGAAAGAGGTTCCAGAAGGAGGTCTACCCACACTGTTCCAAAACTCCACCAGTGAAGAAGCATGAACACACGGGATTCTCCAGGCCTCCCACCAAATATGCCAAAGATGCAAAACAAAGGGGCACCGAAAAAACAAGTGGGAAGAATCCTCCTCCGCTGCCCCGCACAAAACACAAATAGAAGGGCCTTGAAACCCCCTCTTCTGAATATTGTCCCACGTCAAGCACCTGTTCCAGGCCAGGGTCCAAAGAAAGGAATTACACTTTGGCCAGGAGAACTTATTCCACACTCTCTTCCACCAATGAACCTCCCCCCCCTCAAGCCTGTGGGATAACAATCTCTGATATCCAGAAGCAACAGTAAAGACCCCCTTAGGATTAGGAGACCATGAAAGAACATCCTTCTCCTGCAGGGAACTACATTTCCTGTTGGAGAGGATTTTGTGCAGCTCAGCACAGTCCTCCTCCATACCAACATCAGGCCACTCGTCAGGGCTCTTCCATCCCACCATTCTCAACTGGTCACGGGCAGAGAAGGACTTAAAATCACTCACCCTTGACCATCCAACTTCGAGGAACCGCTGGCACAAAGTTACCAAGTTCGGAAACTGGGAGAGAATGGGGGGAAAACCATCCCAAGAATCAGACTAGAAGAGAGCTTCCGTCCCCCTTTTGCAAATCCAAAAAAGGCCATCCTTTATGAGATCAGCCCCTTTCTTGAGAGTACCCCAAATCACCGAACCTTTCCCCCTCAAGGAGTACCGGGGAATATCACACTGAGGGATCCCTGGAAAATACTTATGAGATAAAATTCTAGCCCAAAGGTGATCCTGCTCCACACACCAGCGCCAATACAACTTAGCAGCTTAAGCCACGCTGGATAGCAAAGACTGCCTTAAACCAAGCCCTCCGAACTGTTTCGGGCTACAAACAATATCCCACTTGACAAGACTCCATTTGGAAGACTGTAGGCTACCAGCCCATAAAAATTGCCTAGCAAGAGAATCCAACTCCTTAATGAAACTCACCGGGGCAACCTGGATCATGCACCTGTAGGTGGGGAGAGCCTGCACCACAGACTTGAGCAACTGAACACGCCTAGCAAAGGACAGCCATCTGTGAGTCCAATGATTAACCTTCGCACGAAATTTATCCAATATATTTTTCCAAGAATCTCTATGAGGTCTTCCAACAGAGATCGGAATACCCAGGTAGGTCACGGGGAGAGACCCAATATGAAATCTCAAAATGTGAGCAATCCTCCTCTGAATGGCCTCAGGAGTGTTAAAGAAAAAGATGGAGGACTTTTCCTCATTGATCAATTGGCCCGAGGCATTAAGATAAACATCCAAGACTTTACGCATATTAGTAGCTTCCCTGATAGATGCCAGGCCCATCAAAGCAGTGTCATCCACAAACTGCAAATGAGACTGCGAAGGTAAGCCACCATTCCATCTCCATCCCGAAATAAGCCCCAGCTCAACATGCCTTCTCATCAGGCGTCCCAGACCCTCGGCAAGAAGGATAAACAAATAGGGAGAGAGGGGGTCTCCCTGGCGCAAACCCCGAGACGCACCAAAAAGCTCTGAGTGCTCACCATTGATTAACACAGAGAAGGAGGTTGTAGTAACACAGCTCATTACCCATCTAATCCAATCCTCTCCAAAACCAAAAGCGCCAAGAATCTTCTGAAGGAAGGACCACTGAACTCTGTCATAAGCCTTAGCCATATCCAGTTTGATAAACATTGCCTTACCCTTGGATGTGGCCATAGAATGGATAGTTTCAGTAGCAATCACCACCCCATCCAAAATTTGCCGACCCTCCACAAAACCGCCCTGTTCCTCAGAAATCAACACTGAAAGCCACTTTTTCAACCTGTCAGCCATCAATTTAGAGATAATTTTATAAATCACATTGCACAGAGAGATAGGCCGAAATTGCGTTAACCTATCAGCACCCTCACACTTGGGAATGAGAGCTAGGAAGGTGGAATTGAGAGCCCGTAGCATTTGCTTATTTGATTGAGACTCCTGCACAACTGCTAACAAGTCCAATTTGATAATATCCCAGAACTCTTGGAAGAACTCAATCGGAAAGCCATCCGGGCCAGGGGCTTTCCCCTTCTTCATCTGAAACACTATACCCTCCAGCTCATCAAGCGAGATGTCACTCATAAGATGCTCATTCATCTCTCTAGAAACAAGAGAAGGGATACACGATAGGACTTGAATTTCCTCATCGACACTCCTTCGCTCCTCCTCCTTGAATAAAGAAGCAAAGTATTGAACTGCTTCATTAGAGATCTCCTGAGAGGAGGAAAGCTGCTCACCCCTGTCATTCACTAAAACAGAAATAGAGTTGCCATGTCTCCTGGCTTTCACCGAATTGAAGAAGAAGGCAGTATTCTTATCTCCTTCCAGTAACCAATCAACTCGGGCCTTTTGTTTCCAAAAAATTTCTTCCCTTAGCTCACACTCCTCCAGCAGCTTCAGGGCCTTGGCTTCTTCCAAAAGCAGCACTTCAGTCATCCCATCCTCCCTAATCCTCCTCGTAACACCAGCCAACTCCGCCTGAGCAGCAGCCTTAGCATGGAAAATGTTTCCAAAGCAGTGTCGATTCCATCGTTTGAGTTGATACTTGACAAATTGAAGTAACTTAGCAAAAGTATACATTTTAGTACCATAGGAGGGTCTACCATACCTCCACCATTCAGCCACGTAGTCATGAAGAGAGGGATCCCTAAGCCACATAAGCTAGAATTTAAAAGGAGGAGACCGAGGCACACGAGCCGAAGAGATCGCGAGCTTGATAGGCCAGTGATCTGAACCACTCCAGTCCAAAATTTCAGACATAGAGGACCACAAACCACCAACCCAGTAACAGGAAACCAAAAAATGATCAAGACGCTCAACAATGCATTCCTCCCCAATCCTCCGATTAGTCCAAGTGAACTGGCCATTACTAGGCTTGATATCAACCAGATTTAGAGCTGAAATGTTATCCTAAAGGAGAAGAGCAGAAGGCTCCAGCCTCGCAATGCCACCCCGTTTCTCATCCAACTTAGAGATAGCATTAAAATCCCCCGCCATTATCCACGGATGGTAAGGAGCCATACTTCTAACAAACCTGATATGGGTCCACAATAATTGCTTACCATGAAGCTCAGGAGGCGCATAAATATTGGAGAGAAATATAGCCTCCCCAGACTCAAAGCAGGAAGCAATCATGGAGAGAGAAGACTTGGAGGACATCCACCAAAGAGGAGAAATCTTCAGAGGATTCCATAAACAAGCCACTCCCCCAGAAGCCCCCTGTGCGCCAATACATTGGCACTCACCATTCCCCCACAGCTTAGGCATCAAACCAAACATACTTTCAACCGACAGCTTAGTCTCCTGGAGAAAGAGCACATCAGGCGATTGACTTCTAACCAAATCACGAACAACTTTTTGTCGAGGGCCACTGTTCAAGCCCCTTACATTCCAAGATAAGACAATCATTTCAAGGGGCTCGAAAAGAGAGAATCCAAGGTCTTAACCGACCCTGACTCCACCAAGTTCTCCCCTATCATTCTGATCTTTTCCACATCCTTCTTCCTGCCAAGCTTAGAGACCTTTTCTGTCCCACCTTTTTTTAGATCCTTCTAAAGAATTCCCAGATGAGAAGACACCTTATTACTCTTACCTAACTCTGAGCCCGAACCCCGAGAATGGTGGGCCGGAGCGTCTTTGCTTTTTTCTGGAGCAACAACACAGCTTGGTTCCTCCGGAGTCCTCAACTGATGGTTTGATTCCAAAATCCCAGTCTCTTCAACTTGTGGAGCACAAAGAACCTCTGAACAGAGCCCTTCAAGCCCTAGATCTTTCCCATCCTGCACTACATTTGGTAAACCCGTATGCCCCTCCTGCTGAGAGACTTGCACTATCTGAACAGGAGACCCTTGCTGTTCAACTTCCATAGTCCCTTGATCCAAGTCCACCAAACCCGGATTCACTTCCTGCTGACTAAAATCATCCAATATCTCGAATCTATTAAAAGTGTCCTCATCTTGCCTTTCTTTGAGAGTCCTCTTCTGCCCCTTATTTCTATTCCGATTCCTGACCGGAATAAAACCACCCTCCCCGGCACCACCTTCTAGAATAGGACCCTTACCCTTATCCAACCCAGAAGGATTCTTTGGAGGTTGAGAAGCATTAGTCTCCAAAGGCTTGGCCCTTGGACATCTACGCAGTAAATGGCCATACTCATGACACAACCGACACCTAAAGGGTAGGGTCTCATAATCAAGTTGTTGAATCCATGAGTGAGATCCTGCACTCACTTCAAGAGAATCTGGCAAAGGTTTACTTAAATCAATTTCCACACAGAATCGAGCAAATGTCATTACCTTTTTGAACTGCGTCTGCTGCGACGAACCAACGGGTTTACCAAGCATTGAGGCGAGAAGATGCAGAACATCTTCACGCCAGCACTCGACCGGTAGCCTTGGCAATCTAACCCAGACTGGAACTCGACTAGGAATCTCCTCGGCCGGATTGAAACCCGCATGCCATGGCTTGATAAACAAGCCCACCTGATTGTAAAAATAAGGGCCTCCTTCAAAAACCTTGATCCTATCTGCCATGCAGTCAAACGTGACCATGAAATAATTGTTGGCTAGGAGCCGAATCTCCATCTCACCAACTGGCATCCAAGTCCTCCTGGCCCAGGTCTCCAAATATTGCAATGAAATTTTCAAACCCAAAAATTTGCAGTACAGCGAATGTCGAGAGTAGTATTCAATATCTTCAGCGAGCATCTCCAACGGGATCACCACATTTGGCCTCTCTTTACATCTTTCAAGGCAACCGTTAATCTTGGGCACACGAAACCCTCCTGACGAAACTGCCTCATTCTTCTCCAAATTCTGAGAAAATAAAATATTATCATGAAGACGAGACCCCGAAAGCAAGGGATTCGAGCCCAGAGCAGACCTGAAATCCAGCTTAGGTCCCTCCCCCGAAGGCTCCCCAAGCTCCATTGAGGAAAGGATGAGGCACCACCCAAACCCACACCCCTCAGCCGAAAGCCCACCACTAGCCCCAGGCAAAAACCCCACACCTAACCAGCTTCAACACCCAGACAAAACACCACACTCCACAGCAATCCCCACCTTCCACCAAGCAGAAACCGCCACCCCTCCCAGGCTCACCCAGACTAGAGGGAGGTAGCCCCCACAAGCCCCAGCCACGGCCACAAGCCTGGCCGCACACACCGATCGCCAAGGAAAATGAAGGGAGGTCGGCCGCGGGCAAAAAGAGCCCCCCAGCCACCGCACGCCCCCCAAACTCACCCACAACAAAGCTCAGAAGATTCGCCCCGGCCGCGGAACGCATTTTTGAGTTCGCTTTGTTATCCTTGGAGTAAATGAAAAGAAAAATTGTAACGTTAAGTAATATTTGTCACTGTTCAATTAGTAATGTTATCAATTATTTTTTCATTTATTTATTTGAAGTTAGAATTAGCGTGATTTGCATGTTTATTAAAATGAAAATTGTGGCCAATGAACACATCTAGATTTTAAAGTATTTAAAAAAAGGAAACTTCAATTAAAGCTAGTTGAGTATTTCTAGAGATAGCAAAAAAAGCCAAATAAAATAAAAGACAAATAAAATAAAGTGATAGAGGAATAATACATTGGATGAAGTGTTGTCTAAATTAAAATAGAAAAAGCTTTTCATGGTTTTTTTTTTAATTGAAAATCCAATAACAAATTGAAATAAAAAAATTTCTTTTGTACATAGCATCCAAATTAAAATAGAAAATTCTCCTTTCATATTTTGAATTAAGAAGTCTTAAAAAGTAGGTGTTCTTTATTTTGTTGAAAATCTAGTATAATTATTATCTTTCATATTTAAAAGATTTAATTTTTATTTTTCATGAGGTCAACCCTCCTCATGGTGTTCCCATGTTGGGGGAATGTTTAATTAAAAATAAATTAACTTTATTTGTGTTGGGACGACCCCCTAGAGAGGTGCACCCACCTTGGGTATATAAAATAAATATAAATTATTTAATGATGGTTAGGCTAACCCCCTTGGAGAAGTCACCTCCCTTGGGTGATGTGGTGTTTGGGAAAATATAAATAGAGGTTTGAGGGAGAGGTAAAAGCAATCAATTTCAAGGATGATTATTCATATGAAGAACAAAAATAAAAAAGATATTTGAGCAGATTTAGAAGAGATATGTGAGAAAATTTATGAGAGGTTTTTAGCATCAATTTTGTGAGAAGAGAAGAAAAATAAAAGCAAGATCATGGTGGTTCTATGAGTAGAAATATTGAAGACTATATTGCAGATTTATGAGTAATCATATTATAGATTTGTGAGCACTTGTTAGGGCAAGTGTAAGAGGTTGCAAATAAATTATCATATTATTCATTTGGAGGTTGGAGTCTCCTAATTGAGGAGATCAAGAGGTTGGTGCCTCTTATTAGAAGAGGTTGACATCTCTTTTTGGTTTGGTGCTCAGTGGTGGGGATTGGAGTCTCCAATGGGTTGGTGTCGACAAAATTTGTAAGACTATTTATAAAAGCAATATTTTCCCATTGTTTCTCTCATAAGAGTTTCCACATAAAATCTTGTATTCTTCCTATGTTCATAATTGCTAGATCTTGCATGTATGCTATTGCTATGGATGATTAAGTTTTCAAGTAATATTGTTGTGAATGATTAATGTGTGATAAAGAAAAGTTTGACCTATAATGACTCACCATGTATGCTATTGCTATGAAAAGAAAAGTGAGAAAGAAAAGTGTGACAAATCATGTGATGTCACATCAATGTCCCAAAACAACATGAGTCTTGGCAAAGGTAAGTTTGACTTGAAAAGTTTGATCTTGCATGTATGTTATTGCTATGGAAAGAAAAGTGAGAAAGAAAAGTTTGAAAAATCATGTGATGTCACATCAATGTCCCAATAAAACATGATTTAGTGCACAAGTGTGGGTCTCAGTTTTTTTTTGGGTTTTTTGGACACCTCCACAAAAAGCATGCTAGTGTGGCATCATATTTGATGTGATATTGAAATCTTAATTATTAGCTGATAGGCTATATATAGAGTGAACGGTGAGCTAAAGGAGGATGGGCTTTCACTTTTTCTTCATGTGTTTTTCAAGTCAAGATAATTAAGTTAAAAAATTTAAAGAAAGCATGCATATCACTTTGATTTTATTCTTCGCTTTGCATGAAGAATTTTTGTTTACATGGTAAAAATTAAATAATTTGGCATATTAAGTAATTATAGAAGTCTTATGTCATTATTATATAAAAATAAAAATAAAATTGTAAGGTAGTAAAACAATTGTACTTTATTTTCAATTTTTTACAATTTATTTTTATGCTAATATTTTAATAAATAATAAAAATATATTGGAGAGTTATTTGAATAATTCATTTATAATTTTTTTCTTTCTAAGAATTGGATAAATTTAATTAATTTTTTTAATATATTTTAAAAATATTCAACTACTATAAATAACATATCTTCATATTATGATTATTTGAATTTTTTTAAAACTTATAAATATTTTAGAAAAATATTGAAAGGGTTTCACAATGTAAGTGTGCAAAAAATAGAACATTTGTAGATGTCTAAGTTTGCAAAATTTTCTATTTTCAGATAAACCTTAAATTTAATATATCGTACAATATGTATTCATTAGTAAAGTAGAATAATTTTTATGTTAGGTGTCTACCTGATTATTGATTTTATTAATTTTTATGTTACACATCGAATCATAATACAAAATCATCAAAGTTGAAATAATAACAAATATTTCTTACAATTTACAATCTCCATATACGTCATACATCTTTTAAAATTTGCAAATCAAAATTAAACTTGTTTCAAATCTTTCATACAATTTCCAATCTCAATATGTATATTACAAACAATTTGTATATAATTCAAACAAGATTGTATATATTTTACACTATAGTTTTTCTTTATGTTTAATTCTATATATTTCCCTATCCCTATAACCCTTGCACCCCATGCAAATGCTAGTAAGTAAAAGACTTGCTAAATAAGCTGCTCTAAAAAATTAGAAGTGATTTGAAATATCATCTGATATATCCTCTCCCTTAATATCCAAATTTTATTGAACTCCCTTTTTTCCACTAGCAAATTCTTCACTCCCCCCATCTTGGCATCATTTTCTTCTCTCTCCTCATAGAATTGTAGTTTCAACGTTACCTATTTGATGAAAGTCTCTTCCATAAGAATTACAAAAAGATATTAACAGGATATGCATAGATGGTCATGGAAATACAAAATGCGTTCAGATGCTTATGAATGCTCAGTGATGAGTGGTTATAGATGCATCTTTGTGGAGATTATAATGGCCCTCAACCACTGTGGAGAAGTGAAGGCTGTTAGGACCCCAGGCCGGTCAGAGGGAACCAGGTCAGGGATTTGGATCAGGATCGAATCCTTTGTCTGGATTGGAGAGGAAAAAGAAGATGGGTTCTTGTTGGAATGGAGATCGGAAGGCTTATATACAAAGGTGGGATTGCTTGAACAGATATCTTTTCGAACAACTCCTTAGGATGGTAGCGGAAATTGACAAGATAAGGTGACATCATGGATGTATCTGATATGCTGAGAGAAATGCCCGCAATGCAAATAATAAGTAATGGCAGGGTGATTTGATAATATTTGGTGCATGGCAAAAATGAGGAGTCATAGTTGTGGAGGTATGGTGGTTAAGAATTGTTGGAACATGACTAGGAGAGGGATAAATCTAAGCCAAGCCCAAATTCACAATAAGACCAATTGCAGAGAACTAGAGCATGTCTGGATGGGTATTAAAGTTTCGTAATAATGTTATTGCAAACCTATTGATGATATTGAGATATAGATTAAGACTCACAATCCTGAAAATTAAACCCCACAAACAAATTTGTAAACCTCAAACGATCAAATTCACCTCAATTATGAAGGCAAAGACCACCAAATAACCAAAACTCAACCAAACCACAATGGGAAAGAGTTCACAAGGTTTTCAAAGCAAAACATTGATTTCCAAAAGTCAAAAGTAGGGAACCGACTTAGATTGACCAAGAGTGAAAACAAGGGGGGGTTCTCGCTTTTAGTGGGGTGTGTGTGCAAGGCACAACAAATGATGACTCTACCAGGGAAATGCTCTAGAGCATTTCAAAGATAAACAAGAATCTTTGGTTTCAGTCTTTGTGATAGGCCAAATGAATTGGAACACATGATCAAAGAATCAGAATAATTGACTGATCTAAATTTTCATAGACTGGGAATCCAAATGTGTGTAAGTGCTTTCATTTATCATCCTTAAGTGACCATAGGAACCTATGTTTCATCATGTTAATCTAGGTAATCAATTCTACTTCAAAAGAAACTTAGACATTGCCTCAATGTCAGTCAGGCATATATAGCCCTGATGAGGTTGTTGCTATGATTCTCTTGAACATAGCTCTATTGTCAGTCAAGCAGCCATAGCTCCAATAGAGATATTCGAATCCTCCTAAGAAATTGATTTTTTTTTTATTTTCATTAGTTTTTCTTTCCTTTTTTAAATTATTTTCTTGTTCTTTTCTTTCCAACTTGCAAGTAGTGAAGCTTGTTGTTTAGCATAGAGAATTACAGTGGCATTGAAGTGAGAAAGTAAGGTTTTTTACTTAACACTTCATTAAGAAACCCACAGTAACCTCAAGATCCTTAAAATATGTGAAAGATATAAGATCAAAATACTTCAAGTCAAATTAGACCATTGATTCATTTCCCAAAAATAAGTGTCCAAATCATCCAACACTAATAGAGACCTCCATTCATTCACAGGAATATGACTAATGTTTCATCAAAGAAGTACTTGGATATTTTCTAGATAATTTCTTTTTTTATTGTTGCACTTGTAGAACAACCCAAAAGAAAACAAGAGGGCCCCTAGACCAAACTCCAAAAGCAAGCCAAACCAAACCTAAACTAACCAACCAACACAGAAAACAAGAAGTGAAACTAAAGCGAATTTATTAAAATTGGCTATGTACACAAGTAATTTCTTAATAAATCAAGCTCAAACAAGAAGAATCACCACATGCCCTCACATGATTCCTCAATATGTGCAGAAGTAACAAGGTGGCGATTACATTATCAACTCTTAGAGATCACATTTGATCAAGACTGGTCTTGGCTTTGAGGAAAATCAGAAGACTACCAAGGAAGCTCAAGTTCTAAGACTACAAAGTTACCAAAGAAAACAAATGAAGAGAAGTTCAAAGGATATGCAAATGTTCTAAAAATATACATTAATGATGATAGTTCCAAGAAGAGACAGAGTAATCACTCAAAATATTAGTATTCCTCACAAAGATAACAATGAAAATTTCAGAAGATTGTTTCCCAAAGGCAAGCACAAATGAACAGGTTTCAACATTCCTTTATTGGTTATTTGTTTCTTTTGCAATAATTTTGGTCATAAGGCGACGGATTGTAGAGTTTGTGCAAGGAAGGACTTTGATTTCTTAAAGAAGAACTATAATCCATTTACTCCTCTAATGGACTACAACATTATGTGCTACAAGTACAATAACTTTGGTCATATAACACATTCTTGTAGAAGTAATTTTGTGGAACCTCTGAAACAAAACAAGGAGGGTGTACATGATAGGCTAAAGGAAGAATCTACAAAAGTTTGGAAGAAGAGGCAAAAGCATGAAATGACGGAGAAATCCATGCTAGTACAAACAACCTTCTATGTGTAAAACAAAGGAAACTAGTAGTATATTAACAATGGGTGCTCAAGCCACATGACAGGGACAAAATCAATTTCTTCACTTTGAAGGAAATAAATGGAGGCACTATGAAGTTTAGAGATAATGCTACAACAAGAATAACAAGAAAAGACACTCTTAGTTTTGACAACGAAAAAAACAAGGACTGAAAATGTATTATATGTCGAAGGATTGAAAGTGTGAGTCAATTGTGTGATCAAGGGAACACTCACATTTCATTTGAGTGGTTGTGAACTCAGAAAGACAAGAATACAAAAACTTGTTGCTAATGCTAATAGCACTGCAAACAATCCTTTTATCTTTAGTGAAGTCAAATGAGAAAAGTGTGACATGGTACAAGAAGATGACAACTAGTTGTGGCACAAAAGGATGCGACATTTGAACTTTAAAAACATCGTGAAGATTAGCAATAAGCAAGTTGTAAGGAACATTCCAAAGATAGCAAAGCCCTCTAATACTATCTGCAAATAGTGTTAGTTTGGAAAGCAAACAAGAACAAGCTTCAAATCAAAGGAGTACTTTACATTAAAGCCTTTGGAAATTATACATACTAATTTGTGTAGGCCAACAACGACAAAAAGCTTGCAAGGTGAGAGCTATTTCATACTATTAATTGATGATTATTCTACGATGACATGGATTACCTTTCTAAAAGAAAAATTAGAAGCTCTTGAGAGGTTTAAGACATTTAAAGCTTTGGTAGAGGATGAATTTGGGTTAAGAATCAAATGCCTAATATATGATAGAGGAAAATTCACCTCAAATGAATTTGAAGAATTCTATGAACAACATGGAATAAGAAGATAATATTCAACTGCAAAAAGTCCACAACAAAATAGAGTTGTTGAGAGGAAAAATAGAACAATTCAAGTAATGAAAAGAACCATGTTAAATGAGTAAAAACTTACAAACACCTTTTGGAGAGAAACGGTGCATATGGCAGTCTACGTTCTAAATCGAGCACAAATCAAGGTGAACAATAGTAAAGCACCATACGAACTTTGGAAGGGAAGGCCTACATCAATGAAGTATTTTAAAGTTTTCGGAAGCAAATGTTATATCAGGCAAGATGATGAAGACTTGGAAAATTTGGATTCTATGTGTGATGAGGTTATCTTCATTGGATACTCTACAAGAAGCAAGGCCTATAGATGCTATAATAAAAAATATTACACAAAACTATTTAAAGGAAAATGTGAGGGTTGATGAAGAAAGACATCAAAAGGAAATAACATGAGAAGTTGACTATCAAAAGGAATAAAGTGTCAAAGAAATAAAGGAAATAATTGAAAATGGAGAAGTTGAACAAATAAACCCAAAGACACCATCAAGAGCACCAACCAAAACACCATATAGATTTGTTCAAAAGAATCATCTAGAAAAACTAGTCATTGGTGATAAAGACAAAAATTCAGACGAGAGTAGCAAGTACATCCAAACATGCAAACTTGTCTTTGCTCTCTAAGGTGGAACCCAAATTTTTTGAAGAAGCCTGAGAAGACAAGTACTGGTGAAAGCCATGGAAGAAGAGTTGTATCAAATAGAGAAAAATGAAACTTGGGTACTTGTCCCAAGACCCGAGGATAAGAAAGTCATTGACACTAAATGGGTTTAAGAACAACCTAAATGAGGATGGCCAAATTGTCAAGAACAAAGCAAGGGTTATGCTCAAGTTGAGGGGATTGATTTCAAAGATACATTTTCCCATATTGCTCATCTTGAGGATATAAGGATGTTTTTAGCCCTTGCCAGTTTCAAGAATTTCAAAGTCTACGAGATGGATGTGAATTCAACTTTCCTAAATGGAAACTTGGAGGAAGAAATGTATATTCAATAGCCTTATGGATTTATTCTATAAGAAAATCAAGACTATGTGTGCAAACTAAAGAAGGTGCTTTATGAGTTGAAACAAGCCCCCAAGGCTTAGTACACAAGACTAGACAAGTCTGCAACAAGGTTTTAGAAGAGGTATTGCGGATAAAAATTTATGTATATCAAGAATGAAGGAGATGACCTATTGATTGTTGTGGTCTATGTGGATGATAACATTTTTGGAGGTAGTAGTGACAAGATGTGCCAAGAGTCTTACATGAACATGTAGGAGTTTGAAATGGAAATGATTGGTGAGTTGTCTTTCTTCCTTGGGTTGCAAATTTCCCAATCAAATTAGGGGATATTCACTTCACAAACAAAGTATATTAAGGAGATGTTGAAGAAATTCAAGATGGACGACTGTAATCCAATGAACACTCTAATGATTATAGGATCAAATTGAGTAAGATGATGAATCTATTGAGGCTAATCAAACTCTATGCAAGTCTATGATTGAAAATTTATTATATGTGACAGCTACAAGACCTGATATTATGCAAATAGTTGGTTTGGTGGCACGGTTTCAAGTAGCACCAAAGGTAACTCACATGCAAGCAACAAAGAGAATATTCAAATATTTAAAGGGAACTATGGATTTTGGGTTATGGTATCCAAGAGGTGAAGATTTCACCCTCACAACATACATGAATGCGGATTGGGTCAAAATTATTAATTATAGAAAAAACATTAGTGGAGGTGCATTCTTTGTTGGAAATAGCCTTGTATCATGGTTAAGCAAGAAACAAGTGTCAATTTCATTGTCCACAACAAAAGTGGAGTATATTGTAGTAGCTTCTTGTTGCACTCAAGTCTTTTGGATGAAGCAAACCTTGAAAGATATTAAGGTTGAGTATGAGCATCCCATTTTCATATTTTGTGATAATACAAGTGCAATAAACATCTCGAAGAACCCAGTTATGCACTCCAAGAAGAAGCATATTTCGATGAAAAATCATTTCTTAAGAGAGCAAGTGGTTGATTAGTAAGTGAAGTTGGAGTATGTTGCTACAAAAGAACAAATTGCAAACATTTTCACAAATCCACTACCAAAAGAGACTTTTGAGTACCTAAGGGAGAAATTAGGAGTGATATCACTCTCATCCAGTCACTAAGTTCTTTAGAAGAAGCACGTGTTTAGGGGGACCTACTCACTATCTTATCTTTCAGCCCCAAAAAAGCTTTTTCATTGATGTCAAAGAGGGAGTAGAGTAAGGAAGTGCATTTCAATTAGGGGGGAGTATTTCAATCAAGGGGAAAAGTGTGATCATGTTACATTCCAACATTATTTCTTTGTAGGGTTGCCATCAATGACAAAAGGGGAGATTGTTGGAAAAACATTGTCATTGATGTCAAAGGTTGTTTGGTGGTGTTGGTGCCCACAAAAAAAATTAACTTACTCTCATGTTGGCTGCCCCCTCTTGGAGTTTGGAATATAAATAAATAAAAAATAAAACTTTTTTTTTTCATGAGGCCAACCCTCCTCATGGTGTTGCCCCATGTTGGGGGAATGTTTAATTAAAAATAAATTAACTTTATTTTTTTAGGGATGACCCCCCTAGAGAGGTGCACCCACCTTGGGCATGTAAAAATAAAATAAATAAAAAATATTTAATGATGGTTAGGCCAACCCCGTTGGAGAAATCGCCTCCCTTAGGCAAAGAGGTGTTTGGGAAAATAAAAATAGAGGTTTGAGAGGGGTAAAAGCAATCAATCTCAAGGATTATTATTCATATGAAGAGCATTAATAAAAAGATATTTGAACAAATACAAGAGATATGTGAGTAGATTTACAAGATATTTTTAGCATCAATTTTCTGAGAAGAAAAGAAAAATAAAAGCAAGATCATGGCGATGTTTAACACCCAAAATACTCAGAGGGGGGGTGAATCAGTATTCTTTTAAACCATTCAAACATTTAAACATCCAAAGCACATAGCACATTCAATTGCAGTAAAGAAAGAAAGCATAAAACATCAACAACATCACACAACACATGAACACCAGGATTTTTATGTGGAAAACTCAAAATGGTAAAAACCACGGTGAGAATTACAATATATTATAACTGATTATAGTATATTTATAGATGTGCTCACTATAGGTGGACTCATTGCCCACTGAGAAAAAGAAGAGAGATTGTGGCTCATAGCCTAGCTTGAATTGTTTACAATTGCATCTTTCATATGCATGAAATACAGTTTCAATGAAACTCAATAAACTAACTTTACACACTTCATCTGATTCAGTATAACACTTTGCTTTCCTTTGCATTCACATCACTCTAATCTTCTACTCAACATTCACAACTTAAATTCACACTACTCTGATAATATTCACATCAAATACATGTAGAACACTTGCAATATTCATTACTATCATCAAAACATCGAAAAAGATCTAACTATATCTGCATCAAGCATAACATCAATTAGGTCGGCCTAATTAGATGTAACATTCAAAATATAACTTTTCGGCTTAAATTCTTCCACACACACGCACTTTGCGCCAAGATTTAAATCTTGAAACACTTGAAATAGGTCAGGATGGACCTATAATAGACCCTACATAAGACCGCAACACTTATTTAACCTTTACATACCTTCAAACTTATTAGGTCGGCACCATAGAAGGCCTAATACCAAAATTCTTCAACTGTGTACCCACATTCGGACACATGGACCTCAAAATTCAACATCAACTAGAATTCACACACTAACACCATTTGTCAACATATCCTCAAAAGTGCAAAGCCAAAAAATTATCCATGGAGAAGTACCGACTCTCCCACTCAAATGCACTATACAAGAAATGACTATAATCTGCCAGACCAAACTTATGTTACTTATCTCTCAAACTAAAGGTCAAAATATGATAAAATTTTGGAATCAGATAATTCGAACAACTAACAAAATAATGTTAGAAGCGTAGAGTGAAAACTTCATTTGTAGACCGATGCAAACCCAAAAACTGGATGTTGTATTACACAAAATTAATAGAGTTAACACAATCAATTTTCCATCACAACCAACTTTACCAAATCAAACCATCTTGCAAAAATGTCTTCCAAAAACACTCCAAAACTTGTTAGAACCAACCAAAATGATTTGCAATGCTCTGTGCCATGATCTTCACATCAAGATACCATGTTGACATCAATGAAAACACTGCAACACATCGTTGTATACCTTTGTGCTTATTTTTCATGCTAATGTTGCCAACAACAACATCAATGACATTCTTCCAACAGGCAATTCTATGAGCATAAATATTGAAGACTATATTGTAGATTTATGAGTGATCGTATTGTAGATTTGTGAGCATTTGTTAGGGTAGATCTAAAAGGAAGTTGCAAATAAATTATCATATTATTCATTTGGATGTTGGAGCCTCCTAATTGGTGAGATCAAAAGGTTGGTGCCTCTTATTAGAAGAGATTGGTGTTTCTTGTTGGGTAGGTGCTTAGTGGTGGGGATTGGAGTCTCCAATGGGTTGTGCCTACAAAATTTGTAAGAAGATTTATATAAGCAATATTTTGTCATGGTTTTCTCTCGTAGAGTTTCTATGCAAAATCATGTGTTCTTGTGTCTTTAATTGCTAGATCTTTCATGTATGTTCTTGCTATGGATGAGCAAGTTTTGAAGTAATATTGTTGTGGCTAATTAAGGTGTGAAAACGAAAAGTTTGACCTATATTGATTCACACTCCTCCCAACACGCCCTCCTCCCTCTCTCAGTATAAGTGTGTTTCATCAAGATTTCTTGACACATGCCTATTACTAGAGTAGCCAATTTCTAATCAATTTTTCGTCAAACAATGCATGGTTGTATGCCTACAAGAGCATACATGAAGTAAAACATTCAAGGGTTTACATGAAGACATCTTAGAGCACACCTCTAAGTGCAAATTCAAAGTTACCAAATAAAATTCACATCTACACAATCAAGTGAGCACCTCTATATGGAAGGATAAATTTATAGATCAAAAAGGTTTCAAACACCTACATTAGAGATGCTTGATGGAGGTGGAATATATTTTTCCCAATAAGTTACAATTACATGCACTGAAGAATGCCTATAAATCTTCAACAAATAGTTTTAATTCCAAAAAAAAAAATTACATTTTGATGCTTTGGAGCACAATAGGAGCTTGAGTGCTAGAGTTAAATTTACAACGAATATGTTTTCATATCCTAACATGCACTTATAGGCATATATGCAATCATAGTCAAAACCTTACCTTCTGATGCTTTAGCACACACCTGAGGATGAAAAAGTAAAATATTTATAAAAAAAAGACTTTTTAATATGAAAAGGTTTATGCCCAATCATTTAGTAGCACTGTCAACTAGCATGTTTGATCATCTAGGGGAGAGGACCCAATAGTTGAGCTCCCTAACTTTGTGCTTCTAATTATCCTACATGGAAATTTCAAATCACTCTCAATTTTTTACAACAACTTACTTGGCAAATCCCCTACTTATAACTAAGGTTCCAGGGCCACATCATCAAATATGATGCCACATCAACATGTTTTTTGTCAAGGTGTCCAAAAAAACCCAAAAAAAAGTGAGACTGATACTTGTGCATCTATATCATGTTTTATTGAGCGTCGATGTGACATCACATGATTTGTTGCTTTTTAGATCTAAGGAATACAATCCATTTAATTATGGGTAGTCATCATCACAACTATTGATCCAATATTATTAAAAATATTAGGCATTATACAAACAATACTATCACACCTATTGGAACATGCTCAAGTATTAGGTCCTTTCCCCTATATACGGTGAGCTGCATGATAGCTGACCAAGGAAAATTTTACGGTGCATGCAGCTGACCAAGGAAAATTTTGCTATTCATATAGTGTATCGTCTTTTCAAATATAGAGCAATTCACTATATTTAGAGTGCACCCATATTCAAAGGATAAGCATGTTCTAAAATAGCAAAAATCAATAAGAAAAACTGAAAAATTGAATATAATTAGTGTAAGATTTGTGCATAAATAAGGCATCACACCTTTGTTTTACATTGGCAGTCTACCATCAGCCATTTGCAGCATCCAAACAAAAGCGAATTCATTCACTTTGAGTAGTGATCAAACTTTAACTTCATTGATATTAATGTTTCACATTAGCAGTGTTAATCCCATTGGCAATCAACGAGTTCAAGGCATCAGCAAGTGTTTCTTTATTGCAGGGATTCCCTGCCATCTGCGAAATCATCATAATTCTTCCTTCTCCGTTCTGAGTTTTCTAACAAATATTTTGGCAGGTGTTTATTAACAAAATTTTAGCATATTTCTCATTGATTCCGTCTTATATAGTCATATAGCAGCGAATTTGATCTTCAGTGCTCATCTTTTCATCTATTTTACAGTGATTTTGCATTGAGATCAGCATGTTTTCAATGATTCATCGGTTAGTTAATTACATCATCATGCAGATTTTTTGTCTTAGAAGGTGTTTATTAACAAAATTTTAGCATATTTCTCATTGATTCCGTCTTATATAGTCATATAGCAGCGAATTTGATCTTCAGTGCTCATCTTTTCATCTATTTTACAGTGATTTTGCATTGAGATCAGCATGTTTTCAATGATTCATCGGTTAGTTAATTACATCATCATGCAGATTTTTTGTGTTTTTACAGTTATCTTTTTAGAGAATTCAAGGTTGTCACAAAGATGATGGAAGAGGAAGAAAGCTTTCCGAGCGTTCAAAAAGCCGCTTCAACAGGTCTTTTGGCAAGGTTTATGAGTAAATATTTTTAACTACCTCTAACTTTCGAGGACGTGAGCCTATTCTTGAAATTTAATCTTAGAGGCGTATTTTTGGATCTCTTATTTCAAGGAATGAGAGCTTAAGATCCTCATCTTTAATTCTATTGTTAGTTTGTCCTAATCTTTACCAAGAGTCTGATTAAATATTGCTTGTGATAAATTTAATATAGATGGATTATTTGGTAATAAAGAGCTCTTTTCAATTAAGATGTTGTAGTTAACTTTTATTTTATTTCTCATGCAAAAATTTGTATTTCTTATAAATGACATTTGTTGTACTATCTTATTGCTGATATTGCTATTCATTAATTTGTGTGCTTTTATGTCCAATTGTCTTGTGTTAAACGCAATATGAGAATATATACAAGATTTGCAACACAGATTTTATCAGGAGATTTGTAGCTTTTATACACAACTCTCCCATATTTTACTTCTTAGTTTATGCTTGTTCAATTCAATCCCGTTTTACTTCTGATCTTCAGTCTTGTGTTTAACTGAAAATTTTAACTGTTCTTACTGTTTTATGTTTGTTTCTGCAATATATATAAACGATAAAACATTTGTCTAGTGCAAAAGTGTCGGATTGCCTTGCGCCCTAGCTAAGAACAAAATGTTGAGTTTTTAATTCAAGTATGTTTGTATTGCATACTGAAATCCCAGCTAGCTCTACACATTTTTGTAAAGTTCAGTGTAAAGAAACTTATCGTTTCCTTGACTCTTCCAAAAAGGGAGCTTCCCTTCATAATTTGCAGGACAATCTAACCTTACACACTGTATTTTTCACATCGAAAGATTTGAATTAAAATGCTAACACTATCATTGCTTTAGGTTCCCTATTGGTATCTATGCCTTCTGTGTTCAAGAAGCCTAAGTCATAAAAACAACCTCTAAAGGAAAAGTGGCCAGTTCTGCTTGAAATGTCTCATAAGGGAATGGAGCCTTCACTAAAATTGTTCAGAATAAGGCAATTCTGATTTCACTACATGTACCTCCATTTTTACCCTGAAGCGTGATTGGCCCATACCTCACACCCATAAAGCACCATTAAAGTGACAAGCGATCCAAACAAGATCCTAGTGGTCCCCCATAATTCTGGTTCTTACAATTGTTCGATACTGTGTATATGCCTCCAACATCCAATAATTCCTTTTGTCCTACATATTTTCCATTTGTGTTTGCTAAGAAAGCCTATACCAAGAAACGCATATTCTAGAATCACTTCAAGAAAATCCTCTTCAAATGTAAAGCATTGTTTTTTTTCTATTTGGAAAGTAAGACTAATATCTTGGTTTAGCTAATATTTACCCACGTCCCTACTTTCCAAACATGTTCTAGACTTTGAATGGTTACCCAATCTACGAACTGTGTTGAGGTAATACTGATATTTCATGTTTACAATTCTATCCTATGATTGAATGTGTTTCATACAAGGTAGCTTAAATTTTAAATCATGTTTAATAAGCATTACTCCTTTTGAACATTCAAGCCAAATTATGTTTGAAACCCAGGTTCAAACCTTAGTGCTATGAGAATCCCTTAATTATCCAAGAGTAAAATCTCCTTCCCTTTTATTAATCAAAAAATAACATGGAAACTTGTCATGTTTTCCTTAACCCTATAACTTAATTGAATATATAGTTATATTTAATATTTATTCAAGTTGCTGTACTGCAAACCACATCTACGAGAAAGAATATTCATGCAAAACTCCCTCATCTTTTTAACCAATTGCATTCAACATAACACAAGAATCGAACTGTCATGGTAAGGATACTACATAGTATCCATATCAAGTAACCATTAAATATCAAGGTTGGATGGAAACCGTGGATGAATAGACTAAAATGAATAAAATCTCCTTTGACATTTTAAGTGGGAAAACATTGCAATTGACCAGTTAATTATTTGAAACTGGCTTCAAATGAAACCATGAGTCTACATTATTTCCAAAGGAAAAGCATATTTGCAGCTTTGGATCTTTGGAGTTTGGACCCAACCCAAAATCAAAAGCACACACCAACAAATTCCATTGCATAGATGGTGATTTTACGTCTTATAATTTAAAAGTGAATAGCATTATAAATTTATAATTTCACTGTAACCATTGGCAGATGAAAAACCAAGTCTAGGGAGACTAAAAAATGCTCAAAGCTTTGTTTCTTTGAATAAATGATGACAAGGATGCTTTCAATTACAAATTAATGATATTGAATATTAATGTGACAAGAAAATCATGAGAAGACTAATCCTGGGATGTATTAGGGACACTCAGTCCAACTCCAAATATGTCAGGGCAACCTTCCCAACGAGCATTTTCTCTAGCTTCCCAATAGCCCCCCAAATATCGGTAAGTACTTCGTTCATTCTCCCTTTTGAACCAACATGGCTGCCATCCTTTCTCTTGTAGTCTGTATGCCTATAAAGAAGTAATAATAAAACTTTAGAACAGCATAAAATATGTTTAAGACATTTTAACTTTGTTTCTTCCATGCTTACCTATTTCTCTGCCCGCAGCAATTTCATTGTAACAAGTTAAAAACAAGTAACAAAGTCCTAGTGACAATTCATGTTCAAATAACTCATGGAAAGAATAAATTTCCAATTCATATACAAATTAGTAAATCCAGTCCAAATCAAAACTGAAAACAATTGAAATGAGGATATACTTTCAGTTAACTTCATCATATTTAGAAGTATCAGGCTTAATGCAGAGGACAATCATACATTGTCTATGTTCCCATAATGGAGAATCCCGGCAACTATAACAATCAACTAAATAGAGCATGCAGTTTCCCCTTTTAGTTGTGCTAATAGCTTTGGAGCAAAAAAGTATCTGACCCATCAACACCATTCATTTCTCTGAAGAAATTGTTTGTGATCCTATTATCACACAAACATGACAGTAGGCAGGTTTTTGGTGCAGAATTTTAAAAAATGGTGCACAAAGTACTTTCTGAAATAATTTACTTCTTGAGATCTTCACATTTAATTATCAGGCCAAAACTTCACATAAGACATCACAAGAGAATAATGCCACAAAAGTAGAAATTCACTAAAGACTTAATAGTTAATACAGTCCTCATACCTATGGATATTCCATTTCCACTCTATCTGACATATTAGTGTGAATCAATTGAGATATTGCTCTTGTACAAATATGTTATTGTAGTTAGCTTGCAGAATGGTAAGTTAAAAAACATTATAATTTGGCTGGAAATTAAGCGAAACATGAAATACATTCCAAATGATGGTGGTAAGTTGTAAATTGTCTGTGCAAGTTGTGTAAAGTGGTAAAAATGTTTATCATATGTGACATTTGAATATGTTTGTTTCAAGTTGAGGATGTTTGTTGTTTTCTTCTGTCTATTTAAATGAAAAAAGGATATGGGAATGAAGGGCATAGTACTCACAATGATGCATCAAACACATTCTTTTGTGGGGCAAGATTAGGGCAGATGGTTAGTGTTGTTACCTGTCTCTGATTCTGTTCAAGGCGTAACTTTTCAGTATTTGCTAGCTCATATTCTCCACATTCAAGGCGGCGTTGATCAGGCCTCAACCTGGAATCTGTGGTAGGCAACTTCTCCTGAGATAGCATAATGTCTCATATTAGAATTTATTTATCTATTGATCATTGAATAATACTGGACAACGAACCTAGTTCAAAAAGCCTTTGATAAACAACTAAATCAAAGTAAATGCAAGTAACCTGAAGTGCAGGTGTGAGTTCATTCAATGTTATAGCAAACGAGGTTAAATTATATCTTGTAGGATATTCGGGAGGTGGATTTTTCCTCCATAATAAAACAGCCTCTGACATGGGATCATAACTCCTTGATTTTTCTGCAATGTCTCCCATTATAAAATACATGCTTTCGTCCCACCTTCCTATCAAAGTTGCAAGCTTGTTCCCTTTTTTATCATGGACGTAACCTTGTACCTGAACACAGGGTTCCACAATTTAATTGTTATTTTAAACATGAAAGGCATATGCACATTACTTTTAGTCAAACATTTCATAAAAAAGACAGGAATATATGCACATTTGAAGGGATCTAAAATGTTTTATCTTCTAAGATTTAATTTCATTTCAATAAGCATACAAACTAGAAAACCCTATTTGTTATTGCCTCCTATCTGTAATACAACCCCTGCCTTCAGTTTTCCTCGATTTAACAATTTGTTTTAGTCATTACTGATTTTTTTAATTCCCAACTGTCTGTTGGTTGACCAATTCAAGCTTCCACCATGTGTTTGATAACCTGGTTATTTTGTACAGATGCATCTACAGTACAATCTTTGATCCTTAGCAAGAATACAAAATAGAACAAAACCATACATTGTGGCTTCGAAATATAGTCATTTTTCATCACAAATTGATTTTACATGCATGAGGCAAGACTACGTAAATATTCAAATTTAAATTTTATTCTCCAGCTGAACAGCAACATATCATTTATTTTTCTTCCCATTTTAAGGGGACTAATGGTAAATTAGATTTCTATTGTCAGGTCGATTCCCCATTGCAACTATTTCGCACTGCCCCAGTAGCTTTAGATTAATAGTCTCTATTGTTGGATTCCTCAAAGGAGGCTATGGCTGCCTCCTCTCTTCAATTCTCAAGCTTCCAAAAATTTGCATTTAAGTCAAATCAATCTCCCTCAAGAGAATATTTGATCAAGTTTCTTCACATTCATGTGCAGAAAACAGTAATGAAACCTTTGTTTGCAACAACAAAAGAGAATGGGTGCTATATCTGGATGGATACACCCCTAGAATGGAATTCTTCCAACATACAAATGGTAAACAAATTGAGGTTTCTCTAAGAAAATGACCTGGTTTGTTGTTTTATAAGTGCCTAACCATGACCCACAAATCTCACGGCCCAGATTTACGATCTATGAAAAGTGGGGGTGATAGTGGACATTTTATGGGCATCTTCTTAATTTCAGCAGGGAAGGACACAATATTTCAGGAAGGGAAGTGTTTTATGAAGTAGGCAGGCCTTTTGATGAACCTATGGTCTCTTGCTTTTAATCCTATCGACAATTGCCTAGTATGGCACTAGTGTGGATCAGAATGCAACTTCTCTCAGGTGAATTTTGGTAGAACTCACTAAGATTTGGAGATTCTATTACATCCTGATTTCAGAGCTTACTCTATACAAAATTTCTCAATTATGCCTTAGCCTGTGTCAATATGGCTATGGAGAAACAGCTGCTAAATAGAGTGTACCTTGAACATGTAGGGATAGAATGGGAGAAACTAATAGATTATAAGAACATTCCCTTCAACTGCAGTGCCATCTTCATGGACATTGAACAAAGGTGCGCCTGCTTCACTATCAACAAAACCACCCTCTCACATCTCCTGTCCAAATTCAACTGAATCAAAAAGACCTGATTCCTACTCAATCTACTTTTCTCCTCTAGATTAGGTTTATAGTCCAAGCTCTTCACTATAGGTCATGACCTTGCTATTCAATATTCTTAAGGTTGTAACCTACAAATTATACCATGTAAGCTTCATGTGTCATTTCTTCAATGTGTTGGCCTATTTCACTAATTTTTATTGGTTACTAAATGGATTGGGGAAGCATGGTAAATATCTATATATGGTGTTGGCCTGCTTCACTATCTATATATGTGTTGGCCTGCTTCACTATCAACAAAACCACCCTCTCACATCTCCTGTCCAAATTCAACTGAATCAAAAAGACCTGATTCCTACTCAATCTACTTTTCTCCTCTAGATTAGGTTTATAGTCCAAGCTCTTCACTATAGGTCATGACCTTGCTATTCAATATTCTTAAGGTTGTAACCTACAAATTATACCATGTAAGCTTCATGTGTCATTTCTTCAATGTGTTGGCCTATTTCACTAATTTTTATTGGTTACTAAATGGATTGGGGAAGCATGGTAAATATCTATATATGGTGTTGGCCTGCTTCACTATCTATATATGTGTTGGCCTGCTTCACTATCAACAAAACCACCCTCTCACATCTCCTGTCCAAATTCAACTGAATCAAAAAGACCTGATTCCTACTCAATCTACTTTTCTCCTCTAGATTAGGTTTATAGTCCAAGCTCTTCACTATAGGTCATGACCTTGCTATTCAATATTCTTAAGGTTGTAACCTACAAATTATACCATGTAAGCTTCATGTGTCATTTCTTCAATGTGTTGGCCTCTTTCACTAATTTTTATTGGTTACTAAATGGATTGGGGAAGCACGGTAAATATCTATATATGGTGTTCTACCATCACATGGTAGTATCATGTTGACCAATTTCAGTGCAAATCCTAGGATGCAAATTCAAATGCAAAGGCATACACAAGGAAATCAAAACAATGAGGGAAACATGGAAATTAACAAAGTCATTCCAAATCTAAGAAGATATCACCACTAAGCAAAACATGGAAATTAACAAAGTCATTCCAAATCCTAGAAGATATCACCACTAAGGGAAACATGGAAATTACTTGCTTGCGTATAGGTTCAATGTGGGGAATGAGAATTAAACGAGTCAAATCTAAAATCTGTAGCGTAGCCCCAAGTAAGGATATTCCTTAGTAAACCACCACCACAACAAAGGAAACAACATGTATTCCCTTGCAAGCAGAAAAGAGTTATAAAATTAAGAAAATGGTGTGGAAGGAGCTCCCCATCTCCTAAATCAAGGAAGATCTAGATGATCCCTTCAATTCACACTTAGTAATCCCTTCCATTTTGGAAATTGATCAAAGAAGCCAACCCACTCTTCTAGTTTCTCATTAAGATTCTCCCATTAAATTGGGGTTTGGGTCAGCAAAGAAGTATGCTTTCGTAAGGAAACTCGTTAGTATTAGTACGAATAAAGCATATTTGATTCTACTCCAAGTGACCAAATTCGGCCAGGACTCCTTCAGTGTTGGAACTTTGGTGTCCTTTTCATCTACAAAGAGTTCTTGGGTGAAAGAAGAGTTGGAATTTTTCAAATTTCTACTTAGTGTTTGGGCACAAACTAGAAGGAAAGTATCAAAAGCCTATTTAGTAGAATGCACTAGGAGTTGGACATTGCAATATGGCATGGAGGTTTGGTATAGCCTAATGTTGCTATGGTAGGAACTACAAGACATTTGAAGAACTCACTACCACATCATGAATTGTGCAGTTGCTAGAGTATGTATGGCAGTGCAGGTGAAAATTTGGCATTGTTAAAGTGCATGCAGCAACAACTAAGAACATGTATATGTTCTAGAAGATGTTCATAGGTGCCACAAATACAAGTAATCAGGATGTTTTTCACTACTACAACAAGTTATGGTTTTTCTTGGTTGTTTTGTAGGAAGACCTGTTGTGGTCAACTACAATTGACCAAGTGTGTGCAGTAGTATCTAGTCATTTGAGGTAGTTTCATTTGATGTAATATGCAACATGCTATCATCATGGTATGGTCATGATTTAGTTGTGTAAGTGTTGATAAGCCATGAGCAGTGACAATATGGAGACTATTGGTATTCTAGGGAAGTGTTAGGATTATTTCTTGTCCGTTGTTAAAATGGAAAGATTATTGATGCATTGTTACTAGAAGGGTGGTAACGCTGTGACGCATGATTGCAGATATTGCATGTTGTAGTCTGCAAATTGAGAAAGGAGTAAAGGAGATTAATTGTATTTGAAGTTTGTTTTGAATTAATACAATTGTGAAGTGTCCTTTGGCTAGTGGGTTTTTCCTTGTAAAAGATTCCCACATAAATTCTTCTGGCTCATGTATATGTGGTTTACATATTATTTCATTTTCTTTCCTTCATGTTGCTAAATGAAATGATACAACAAACATAACTATATTTTGAACACAATCTTAAGGTTTTCAATGTCCCAGATTATTGGTTGTCTTGAGAATTAATTTCTCGACATTTGCTATCAAAACCAAGTTGTTTGGATAAGACCATGTCATTTTGTGTGAAAGCCTTATATGTTTGGTGGTGAAACCTTGGCATAAGGGGTTTGGTGCCATACATGTGTAACTGGTTATAATTGGAGCTTCTGAAGGATTCTGTGAGAATAAAGAGAACATGTTGCTGGATTCATGTCTAACAGAATGAGATCTGAAATTGAGAAATTCAATTGTCAGAATTTCAAAATATGGAAGTTGAAAGGTGAAGACCCCCTCATAGAGGGAGATCAACGGACAATAGTATCTTTTTCGATGAAACCTACAAGTATATCTGATAAGGACTAGAATTAATTGAATAAAAAAGCTATAAGTACTATACATTTTTTTTTTTAGATTTTGTATTAATGAATGTGTTTGAAGAACCAACTGCACATTTGTTGTGAAAGAAGACAGGAACACTATTTCAGTCCCAGGGTCTAGTTAATAAGCTGTTCTTCAAAAGAAAGTTGTACTCTTTTGATGATGAAAAAGGGAGAGTATAAATGATCTCAACATTTTCAATTTAAATATGAGTTAGTTAATGCTAATTGGAGTCAAATTAGAAGAAAAGGATAAGTGAATAATATTACTTTGTCCCTTACCTAATTCATCAGAGAATTTGATTATAACAACTAGTGGTAACCCTGGTTTAAAAACCCTGTGAGTACTTGCAGGACTTGCAAGTGCTCACTTCAAAAATTGGTTGGTGGGCAATCATCCAAAAAACTTGTGGCTGGTTTATAGTAAAAACATGTTATGCTTTTTTAGGAAAAATCACCCAAAAATGTTGACTTGTAGGAAATCACAATGGAAAAGTACTCAGCTAGATTTAGAGATTAAACAGCATTTAAAATTTTGTATTTTTCATTCATTTTTGTATGACAAATCCTTTAAACAATGGACAGAAGAAAAAATTGATGGCTAGGGAATTATTTTGACTATGCATTTGACTTTAAATTTTCATAATTGTGCTTGGTGTGATTCTAGTGACCTATGTGTTTACAAAAGATTAATGAAGAAAAAAGGCTTCAATACTAGCAAATAAGTTTGTATAAAATCTAGCTACAAAATGTGAACGTTTGTGAATATGTTATACAGGGTTGTTTGGTTCCTTAACTGATTCATATGTAACAAAAAATTGAATCCATTGAAGACTTGTATTCACTAGCAGATGTAATTGGATCCTATCATGTGATCCATAGAGATGTACTGCATGCCATACCTATTTTGATTAGAAATTATACTTAGAAAAATTTCAAGCTTCAAAGTATATCCTTGATAGTTATATGGATGTTTTCAAAGTGTATTTTTAAGAATTAATGTATTTTTTAATGTTCAATAAACTTGCCAAGTTATTGCTGAGTTCTGAGATTTTAAATTTTTGGGTCAGCCGAGTAACTGTTGAGTCTGAGTTTTTAAACTATGGTGGTAACACACCACAATGGAATGGAGTAGCTGAAAGGTTGTACGAAAACCTTGTTAAATCAAGCCAAAGTCCTATCAAGCAGTGCTGATCTAAGTTGTTGAGGCAATTAATACTACTTGTTACATGAAAAACAGATCTCTCACTTGTATACTTGAGGATAAGATACCATTTGCAAAGTGGAGAGGTAAGAGGCTCGTTGTTGCAAATACATGAATGAGAGTCAAGCTTCATGCTGAAGGAGGAACCAAAAAATTGGACCCCCAAATATGTGTAAGTCAAAAAAATCTCCAAGGTTGACTACAAGCTAGTGAAGTTCATAAAAACAAGCAAGGGAATCCAATTCCCACTGTAGCAGCATAAATTGTCACCCTTGACAATTTCACCCTATGTTTTGTCCCCCCTAAATTATTGATCCTAATTGGGTCCCTAATTTCCTAAATTATGCATTCTATAGCCCATTTGTACCACTTCGAGAAATTGCAAGCATTGAACAAATGCATCTAATTAATATCTTGCCCCCAACACTTAATGTCCTGAAAAATAGGGCCAAGACCCATTCGCCCTAGGTTGTATGGGTCCCCCTATTTTGTTGGGGACCAATTTTGGACATGTCAGTATCGGCATTTTCACATTCAAAATTCAGGTTGCAAATGTTGGCTATCAGGATTTAATTTTCCGGAAATTAGAGAAATGCCTATAAATACCTAGTTATTGCATCATTTGAAATCTAACAAGCAATAAGGAAAATTTATGAGCAATTATTATCAAGAGCACTATCAAGCAAGTCAAGAGCAACATTTTCAAAGCATTATTGCAGCAATTCAAGATCCTAACATCATGTGAGTTTATGTGTGTTCATGTTATCATTGTTTGTGAAGGCTAACACTTTTGTAGGTCTCCGAAGCATCCAAGCAAATCAAGCAAGCAAGATCCAAGACCTTAAAGTGATATGCATGACTTTAGTCCTTCAAGGAAGCCATTGAAGGGTGGTGAGTTGCAGCACTTTGTGATTTTATCATTCCTTCCTATTTATTATCACTTTATCATTGACATTGCCATTGTGGAAGTGGGAACACTTACACGAGATTTGACTGAGGCAAGCCCCTAAATGGCACAATCTTTCTTCTCTCTTTGAATGTGTGGGTTACAGATCTGAAGAAGATTGATAGGAACTTGAAGACAAATTGTTCATTGCTACATTTGAAGCCCTACATCTTGTCAACTCACGGAACTCACCTACAAAATTATCCGACGATGTTCTAACAACTTTGCAACTAGGAATCAAAAGCTCAGATCTATCATCAAAGAACCTCAAAAATAGAGTAGAAGAAGCATACAAGGACCCATACGCCCTTGCGCGACTCTGTCCCTCTATAGTGATCCGAACCAACTTTTCTAGGCAAGTAGACAATCCCTTGCACTCCCCAAATTTGTCTGCAAGTTACTATTTCAGTATGTTGTTTGTCGGATTATTGCATTTTACATATTAGGTCACATAGTATAATTAGGTTAATCATAGCAAATCAATTCCAAATCATTCCAAGACTCAATAGGGTGGAGATCCAAGTCTAATTGGCTCACCTTCATGGTTGAAAATCACTCTACTCACCATGTTGATCTCTATCTTAATGAAACAATAGAAAAACATTCCACACAAACATAAAACCTTGAATCTTAGGTTTACATTGAAATGATTATTGATATCCATAATTGAGTGTTTTCAAAAGGAGATGAAAGCTTCTTATAAAGAAAATTACAAGATGATGTTTATAAAAAGAAACCATCGTTAACAAAAGCTAACTAAAGCAATAAATTGAAAGATGCTAAAACCAACTAAAGCATAAATAAAAGTTACTAAAAACTATCTAAGTTAACTAAAGTAAACTTACAACTAGCTAAAGCAAAGATGACCACTAATATTACATTTAATATTTTAATACACTCCCTTAATGGTCATCCTACAAACAAAAACTAAGTCTACCCATATTCAAATGGTGTGTTGGTCATCAAAATGCATAATATGCAGACTCCTTCTGCTCAGTATACTTCGCCACTTGAGCACTTTGTTGAGACACTTCTTGGTTGGTCTTCTCATCAGCCAACCGCTTTCTGCAAAACTTCTGGATATGACCAATCTTCCCACATTAATGGAAAGTAATAGACTTCTTGGAGCCCTCCTTTGAATCACCTCGTCCTTTTTGCTGAGTGGACTTTCCTTTGTCAATGTCTTTGATAGTCAATGCTTGTTCAACACTAGGAGACTCACAGTTGCTCCCAAATTGCTTCCTCCACCTATCTTGCTACAAAAGCTTGTTGCACAATTCATCAAACTTCAAGTCAACATTGGTGGATGTACTGTTGAGCGTTTCAATGAAGTGCTCGTAGGAACGTGGCAAACTTTTCAAAGTGATCATCACTATATCTTCCTCTTCCATCTTACGACCAATGGCCTCCAGTTGATCGCAAATATCTTTGATTTTCGTCAAGTGCTCTTGCAAAGACACTTGGTCATCCATCACAATGGAAAACACAATATTCTTCAAAAAGAAAGCCCTACCCTTGTTAGAGGTCTCAAGAAGATCTTTCAAATGCTTCCAAATCTCCGCAGTAGACTTACCAGATGGTATTTCTAATAACATCTCATCAGTGACAGATACTTTTAGAAGCATAACTGCCTCCCTATTATCTCCATCATACTTGTCCTAATCCTTCCCCACAGCTATGGGACAAACTTTTGTACTTAGTACAAGCGCATCCAAACACTAGTATTCAAAGATGGTAAGCATCCTTTGCTTCCACGTGTTGTAATTCTTTCCATTGAACCTCTGTGTATTTTCCAACATCACATTGGAAAAAGACGCCCTACCTCTTGTTTTCTAAAGCACAAAAAACGAGGTAATTATGTGATCAACTAGCACAAACCTTGGACAATCAAATGGGACAACTCGTGATTTTTCAAAAATCGTCCAAAAGAGAGGCTCAAAAACTATAATATTTTTCAGAAAAACCTTCGAAAACTCTAAAGAAGTAAGATGTTTTTCCAAAAAAAATCCTCGGAAAACTACAAAAATTTTATAGAATAAATTTCAAAAACTCTTTTAGCCATAGTAGCCAGGAGACGCATCTCCTGACCCCAGGAACAAGAACCTAAGATTGGTAGCATACCTAGAGACATTTCCAAGCGAGGGGAAACTTCGTAAAAGTTTCTCGACATCTCCCACAGTCTCCTACTCTAGAAATGGCGTTTCCCATCAAAACACCTAAAATTTTCAACATTAAAAACTAAAATACTACACATATTGCCAAAGTCAAAGTCGCAATTTCTATTTGGCTTGAAAAACATTAAAAATTTGAAAGTAAAACTTTGGTTAAATGTAATGTCCCTATTTTTAGCAGTACACTTTCCAGTGATTGTTAGCCTATTCCCAAATGCCCGTAGTATAGTCAGAGGCAAAATTAGGGTTTCCAGCTACTTGGAGGTTTCTTTTGAGGATTCAGGGGTATGCATGTTGGATTTTTGCAGATTGGTTGACAGTTTCTTCCAAGGTTTTCAAAAAACTTCAGAGAGATGTGACATGCATTTAATGAAAATGACATGCATTTCAATTAGGGGTTTGCATGCAAGATTGGTTTCTGGATTCTTTCTGGGTTTTCAGAGAGCTTCACAATGGTATAACATGCATCTGCATCTAACAACCTTTTTCGGACTTACTATTTTTAGTAAGTTGCGACGGCTGCCTGGTTTGTGGACAAAATGCATTTGGACACTTACTATTTTAAGCAATATACTATTTATAGTAAGTTCTATTTTTAGCAGCTCAATGTTGGGATTTCTGGCACATATCAGTATTTTTGGTGCATAGCAATATTTCCAACCCATATCAGTATTTTCGATGCATATCAGTATTTCCGACACATAGCAATGTTTTCGACGCATGCTATTTTTAGCAAGGTTTCAGTAGGCCAGTTTAGAGGCTACTTCTGGCAAGCCCGTTTGAGCAGTTAGTCTCCCGCACTCTTGGAGCTCATTTTGGTAAATTTAGTACTTTGGTTGAATTATTATTTTAAGTGAAATATTTTTGCTAAGGTAAGGAGTACGCCTAGCTTGAAGAGATAGGTTGATTTAATAAAATGATTTTTTATAAGGTATTTCACTTAAGTTATTTGGAAACCTACTTTATGTTATTTTTGCATTTTAATAAAGTTAACTCCCTCATGTATTTGGATGACTTAGAGAAGGGAGATCAAATGAAATACAAATGAAAGTGGGAAATGTTGAGCTTGAATTTGAGTTGGGCACCCTAATTGGATGGAAAAACCAGTTTGAAATTGTGGAGAAGATTATAAATAAAAGTGTTGGGCTTCATTGTTGGTATCCATGAAAAAACATAACGAAGTACAGCCGAAATGGTTACTCACTCGCTTAGAGGAATGCATACCTCCTAGCAAACTTAGTTTCTTGCTTGAGAGATAGAAACTAGCTAAGATAATGACTGTTTTTTTACTCTAAAGAGCAGATGGAGCTTATTGAGATGAAGATGTTTGAAGTTTTTTGAGGTTTTGGAGTGTTTTTCTCAGTTTTCAGTTTGTTGGTTTTGTGTTAGTTGTAGCTCGTTTTTGCTCATAACTCATTAGGTGAATTTTTGTTGGTTCTAGGCGTTGTTCCTATGTGATTGTCTACCTTGGGCACCTCATATTGCCAAGTTGCAAAATTTTTGGAAGTGTCTTTGATTTTATCTTATAGGTTGCCCCTCTTGAAGGTCGTACCATGCCTATCAATGCCTTGGAATGTGTGCACTAAATAATGGGTGGTGTTTTCGGCAATTTCTTTGTCTAGATTTGGGCGCCTTCCTCCTTGGCTTCATTTGCAACTTGTTTCATGTCAATCAGAGGAGTATTAGAGGAGTTGTGAGTATTTTGGTGTGTTCTAGGCTTGCTGGTTTGAGTTTTCTGTATGCTGGTTTTTATATCAAATTGTTAAAAGTTTTGTTTTTTGGCTTGTTTCCATAGTCGAGAGTTTGAGAAGTTTGGAGGATCATATAATAACATTTTGTAGTGATTGGGCAACTGTTTCTCATTGTAATTTGCATATTATATCATATTGTAAGACTGTTATCAGTAGTATTGATTCAGTCATCTTATTTCTACAATTTTACTTATGTAATTCCCACGATTGTGGAAGAGACAAGCCTCATCGTTTTTACTTTCAGCATTAACATTTTTTGTATTGTCCGCTGAACAAGCAGAAGGGGTCGGCAAACTACCCAACTCTTTACTTTCATACTTTGAAATTTTCATCATGCTAATCAGCTGAGCTGCCAAATCACTCTTGCTGAATAAGTGGTTTTATTGCATAAGCATTGTACTTTTCCAGCACTTTCAATTTATATACTAATGATCCCGGTGCCATATGCTACCACCTTGCCCAAATTGGGATCTTGGTGAACATTATTGGTGTAGGGTTACTTTCTTAGTTGGTTTTTGGTTTTGCCAATGCCAACGGGTGAAGTGTTGTCACAAAAATTGGAAAAAATTGTAAAGGGGATATTACAGTGGTATCAGAGCTAAAGTTCCTGTCATCCTGTTGGGAGAATAAAATGAAATTTGAGTTGCCACAATGGAATTCAGTAGAATTGCCGAACAATTCAAGAGGCAATGTGAACATGAGGCTTCCAAAGATTATCAGAGTATGACAAATAAGTTTAAGAACATTGTTTCTTTTGACTCTTTCTTGAATTGTGTGGTGGTTTTGAAACCTAGAAAGTTGGCTATGGTCAATTACATCGAGAAAATGATTAAAAAGGAAGTAGAACATGCCATGGTTGAAGGGTCAAGGAAGGAAGAAGTGTCTATTTGTGGGTTGCAGCCCACAAGTAAGCAAGTTGAAGAGAAAAATCAATCAACTAGTATTGAAGATGGCACAAGCAAAGTGCACGTCACCTCAAATGATCGTGAGCTTGATGAAGATACCTTGGTAAATGAGGAGTTTAAGATAGAGCCCCAAAAAACTCTCTTAGACTTGCATGTGATAGGAAGTGATGAAGATCAGTTTGGTGAGAAAAACATACCAGCAGTCTTGAGTCCTAGTGAGGATTCATCCAATGAAGGTCTTGAGACAAATGATTTTAGTAGTACCATTGTGTGGGGTGAGTTCACTAAAGAAGAGCAAGTTAAGGATAATTTGGGTGTCGACATTGAATTGGCTTATGATCATTACTATAGTGATGTTGTTGGTGGTGATTCCGATGTGTTTGTACCTCCTCTTGTCAAAGATTTGTTGGTGGATAATTCTTCCCTTGTTGCTGTCCAAACTTCTCAAGAGTTTTCACAAGACGAATTTATGACAAGTAGCCAATAAGACTTTTTTGGTATGCATTGGGCTGCTAATGAAGAAATTAGTAACATACCTACTCATGATGGGTTCATTGAAAATAAAAATAATAAAGTTCTCAAAACAATTAGCATTGAAGATTCTTTACTTCATTACAATGGTGTCATGGGTGGTCTTGGGTTTGATCATCAAACCAAACCATTGGAAAGAAATATTTATGAAGATATCGGTTTAAGTGAGTTGGGAGGTAACTTGTTTAAAGAGTAACACTCCAAGAAGGGTAGGATGTACACTTTCCTTTTGATCCAAACAAACAACCCCTTAGTGTTTGGGATCCGGGTGTGGAAGCACTTGAGAATGATAAAAAACCTATGTGGGATGAATTTCCCTTTGATCCTGATGAAGTTCAAAAATCAAATTGCATTGCAAGCTATGAGGTGGCTTTTGGAGGGGAAGGTGTCTTTGATGAAGAAGTTTGCTTGGAGTATGTTGCTACTGAAACCTTAAGAACAACGATCAATAATGATTCATTGATCGAGTTGGGGGCTGCCATAACCTTTGATCAAGGAGACAGTGAGAAGGAAGAAGAGCTAGAAGACCATATGGCTCTTGAGGATGAAAGGTTTAAAGAGGTTCTCAAACACAAATCTAATTTACCTATTCAAGAAGCTGATTGCAAACAAAGGGTAAAAGAAATTGTAGAGTATGATTCTCTTCATGGTATTGAGCAATCTCAGCTAGTTGGTGGCAGAAGACAAGAATATTGGAGCAACTACGAGGGCAGCAAAAACACAAAACAAAGTTCTGATTTTGAAAAGCAGCCTACCAGCAGTCCACCATTTTTGCATATTCTTGAGTGGGAAGACCAATTCACAGAATCCTTTGAAAGAGAAGTGCGAATTCTATCCAGATTTGACCGCACACAGAGTTTGGTTGAAGAACTCTACTGGAAGGCTCAGTTTGAAGAGAGACAAAGAGGAGTTTAAGGATGAAGTTGCTCTTACTAATCTGCAACTTATCAAAGACTCTCTGGAGACATTGAAGTCAGATTACATACACTTGATTGGAGATCGAGATCATGCCTTCGAAATTGCAAAGAAGACCATTGGTGCTTTCGAAGGAAAGGAGAGAAAGGTGGATGAGCTTACTCTTGAGCATGAGTCAACAAAAGATATGTTAAAAAATATTCAAGTGGCATTAAGGGAGGTAGAAGAGCAGCTAGCTAATTTCAAACTTTTCAAAGAACAAGAGAATGAACAAAGAGTTGAAGAAATCAAACAAGTAATTGAAGAGCTTGATAATCTTCAAGAAGAGTTTGACTTGGGGAATGTTCCACCAAAATTAGAAGTTGCAAGTGCAACTTTGGATCAGCAAGATGGAAGTGAGCAAGATGAAAGGGATGACTTCCAAGTGTTTGACAATCCTCTCTTTGAATTGAGTGCAGAAGCAACTTATGACAATTCCCTCTTTGTGATGGACAATGAGACATGTGGTGAAGTGACCAAGCATGAGACTGAGTATGGTTTCCAGTATTCTAATGATTTGATATCAGGCCATGAAGATGTGACACAAATTGTGAGGCTGCTTGTTAGTGAATGCATAAGAGGGTTTAAGGATGAAGTCTCCACATGGGAAGTGTTGAAGCAAGATGATTTCAACATCTTTGTCATCGAGGTGTCAATAAAACAAGTCTTGGTAGCTGCTGGTAACTTCATTACAGCAGCAAGAGTGAAGATTTCAAACTTGTCACTCATGAAGTTCGGGAGAAAGATGGACCAAAATAGATTGTTTACTTTCTTGACAATCCATCCCTTGGGTTGAGTGATGTTTTGACTCATCCTAGTCCTTTTTGGGGATGGGGAATGAAGACAACATTTGTTCCATGCTCCATTGATGTTGATGCTTTCATGGATGGGCTACATAGGTTTATCAAAGAAGACACTAATTTATTGAGTTTGCATTTGGTCTTGATTAGCACTTGGAGAAGTGTTGTGTACTCTTTCCGGTGTGTTGGAGATCATTTTCAGTTGGGTATGCATGCTTGGAATCCTCAACATGGATTGATGGAGTTTATTACTTGTGGAAAGATGAATCTGTGGAGGGATAAGAATCAAATTGTCAGATTTTTTGGTGCTGCCCCCTTCTTTACCAGCCTTTTGATGGTTTCTTTTGCACATCAACTAGTGGGTTGGAAAGATACTTTGAGCAAAGGATGGTTCTATGTGGAGTTGGAGTCTCTTGAGAGGATGTTTCCAGCCTTGGATGTGAGCAAATGTGTTATTTTGGATGACAATTTACAGTATTGCAGCAGCTGTTATCTTTTTGGATGCTGATTTTCCTTAAATCAGATTTCAAGTCAACCATTTCAGACTTGGTGGGCAGCTGGTGTACTCATTTTCAGACTTCACAGTCTCCTAGCAGGACTGGTTTATGGCCTCAGATGAGACATATGTTGAGTTGGGGCAATCAGTATCCATGTTTGCGAAGTGTTCAAGCTCTAACTAGTGGTTATCCTTATGCACTCTCTTCTACTCTTGATTGGGACAGTGAACCCTTGCTTGTTTTGGTTCATCACTCTGAGACTCTTGGGATTGGAACAGTGAGAAATTTCCACAGTCTTCATGGTTGTATCAAAATAATTCAGATGAAGCATAGGAGCTCCATGTGGAGTTATGAGGATGAGTTGGTTGAACTCTTGCAAAGGTTTTCTTTCCTCTTTGCAAGAAGATTTGGAGATGTCACATTTGCAATTGTGGCCTTGATAGATACCATATGGAGATATGCTGAGGAGTTTGGTTTTGAGTTGAGTACTTAGTAGACTATCTTTCCTATTGCTTAGGACTGTAATAAACAGTGGCATTGTTGATATTGATGACTCGGAGCTTTTTGGGCATGAGATGCTGCATGATATTGATTTCAGTCCTTCAAGATTTTTCAATTTGTATATCATGGATGGTAACATTTTGGAGTTACAAGGGAGGTTAATGCAATTATGGCATGATATTTTCACTGATGTGATCAGATGGGTGTAGCATCGACATGGTGGGTCCTTCTTGAGATGGACATGCGACCCTAGGATCCTACTTGCTTTGGCCTGGATCAATTTAAATTTTTCTGAAGTTGTGGTGGCATTGCTTGAGGACAAGCAATTTTGGGAAGGGCGGACTGTAATGTCCCCATTTTTAGCAGTACACTTTCCAGTGATTGTTAGCCTATTCCTAGATGCTCGCAAGCTAGTCAAAGGTAGAATTAGGGTTTCCAGCTACTTGGAGGTTTCTTTTTAGGATTCAGGGGTTTGCATGTTGGAGTTTTGTAGATTGGTTTCTGGTTTCTTTTTGGGTTTTCAGAAAGCTTTAGAGATATGTGACATGCATTTCAATCAAGGGTTTGCATGCAAGATTGGTTTCTAGATTCTTTCTGGGTTTTCAGAGAGCTTCGCAGTGGTATAACATGCATCTGCATCTAACAACCTTTTCCGAACTTACTATTTTTTAGTAAGTTGCAACAGCTGCCAATTTGTGCTCAAAATGCATTTGAAGACACTATTTTCATAGTTGCCACGACCAATGCAATCGAATCTATGAGAGATCAATGAAAATTTATATATTTTTGAAAATAGGCGGTACTTGGAGACGCCATTTTTTTTTAACATAAAAATTAATAATATATAGAAAATCTGAAAATATAATGACATTGAACTTTCAAAACAATAGCAGTAGTAAACTGTAAAGTTAAGAATAAACATTAACTTTAAATACACAAAATTCAAAATCAATATTAAAAATGTCTGTGAATAATATATATTAATATAAATATTGAATGGCAATGCTAATATTATAAATTTATAAATTATAATATACAAATTTGAAATTTTCAAATTACAATTAATATTATTAATTTTATAATTTTATGAATTTAATAATTTTAAATTTATTGGTGCAGTTTGTATCTCGGTCTCCACAAGGGCATTGCCCCTGTTAAAATCGCGGAATACTCTCAGTAGTATTCCGCGATTTTAACAGGGGCAATGCCCTTGTGGAGATACGTATCTGATATCTCTCATCAGACTGTTAGTAACTTAGTATGGAGACCAAGATACGTTACCAGATAACGTATTAACTATTAACTATTAATTTATAAAATAAAAAAAACGCAAAATGGAACCTGGTTTTGTCCTCGGCTCGTCGCCTTTCTCAGTCCTGATAAATTTTCGTCACCGCCGCCGCCGAGCTCGTTTTTGCATAAATATTTTTAAAAATAATGAACTTTGCTTTTAGACGCCCGATTTTTGACGGGAGACGCAGGAGACCTGACGGGAGACGCGATTTTTAGGGTTTGGAGACGTGGGAGACGCGGGAGACGTTTTGAAAGTCTCCGAACTTGAAATGAGGTCTCCTGTTCGACGGTCTCTCGAGATCGCCTTCCAGACGCTGCTGCGGGGAGACGCTGTCTCCGCAACACTACTATTTTTAGCAGTATGCTATTTATAGTAAGTGCTATTTTTAGCAATATGCTATTTATAGTAAGTGCTATTTTTAGCAACTCAATGTTGGGCTTTCTGACACATATCAGTATTTCCGACGCATATTAGTATTTCACACGCATGCTAGTTTTTAGCAGTGCTATTTTTACCAAGGTTTCAGTAGGCCAATTTAGAGGCTATTTCTGGCAAGCCCGTTTGAGAAGTTGGTCTCCCGCACTCTTGGAGCTCATTTTGGTAAATTCAGTACTTTGGTTGAATTATTATTTTAAGTGAAATATTTTTGCTAAGGTAAGGAGTTGTTGATGTGTTTTTCGTGACCGCACCAACGCAGAATAAAGTCGCCAACGGCTACTCTATCCTCTCTTGAACAAAGTTTCCTGCATGCTAAGATTGCGAGATAGATCATACATTTAACTCCAAGGTTCCTTCAGTGCGAATAGTCTCAGTTGGCTTGATGTGATTTTGCTGGTATTTCAAGGGGACTTACACAATTGTTCGACAATTGACAACAGACAACAGACTAAGGGCTTTCGTGTAATTCAAATGATTGGGCAAGTGAGCACAAGTTTCCTAATCCTAACCAGAAATGGACTGAAATTAAATGAGTGTAGGGCCTAAGAAGTTTATGTTCTACTCTAAGGCGTGGGACATGGCTATCAATTCTTACGGACTTCAATCAGGCCTTGCTTTGCCTCGCTTCGGACAGCTTCCACAAAACGGTGCAATCTTTAGAGGAGTGGCAAAAGGTGTTCAAATTATAACTCGACATGCAAGTACCATCAAGATGATGCATACAAACACGTGAATCACAATCAAAGTTAAGTTTGAGAAGTAAATCCAGTTGATCACGCAGGGCGAACCCACCATCAACGAGCCCACTAGTGGTATGGATGAGCAAAGTCTTGTTCAAATCGAGCAACACATTCCACAATTACTAAGTACTTGCATGAAATGAAATCTACTTTACTTTAAGCTACTTCAAGATGCTACATGAATTGGAAGGACGAAGAAGCCTCAACAACTACTCATAACAAAGAAGAAATCACCAACAATGAAATTTTTTTTATTATGAAAGCATTCATGACTTCTTACAAAGTATCCAAAGGGAAGACTTTCCTTCCTCTTCAATCTAAACTATACTATCAAACTATTCTACTTTATACTTTGTAAATTTCTCTCTACTCCTTCTCTGCTATCCTAACTCTGATCTAATTCCTAATGAGATACAAATGAGGGGGGATGCCCCTTTTATAGCTAGCCAAGTCCAACGGACGGCTCAGATTACAATCGGCTGGATGGCCCAGATTGTGCCACCTCAGCACTAAACAAGATTCACCCTAAAAACTGCCACCAAGAGGAGTGAGCCATTAATGTCCATCTTTCTAGAAGATACCTGTTTATAGACGCGTTCACACTATTCTTGTTCTTCTTCTTGACTGCAAACTGGACAAGTCTGGTCAACATTGCTTCAATTTCTTGGACTGGTATGGCAGGCACGTTTTCAATCTTGAAACTTCAAGGCTGTAACTTCTTTCATCTACCGGATGATTTTCTTCTTAGCCATCATTCTTCAATTTTTCAACGCCTTTGACCACCTTCTAAACTTGGGCGCATTCTCCATGGTGAAGTGGCTGAAGCTTAATACTTAAAAACTTTTTGTGTGCTTGGCTTGGAGTGGGCGCATTTTGATGGGTGAGGAGGATGAAATTTCTTACTTAGAAAACTTTCTAGCATTTTGCTTGTGCTGAGGGCACAAATGGAGGGTGGTGGAGGATGAAGCTTCACTGACCTTTTGACTTTCTCCTTGCTAGACATGATTTGAGCGCATTTGAGAGGGAGAGAGGAATAAAGCTATGCCTTCAGAATTTTTTTGCTATCAACCTCCTTAAAGTGGGCGCATTTTGCCTAGGCTGAAGGATGAAACTTGTACTTAGGAATTTTTTCCATGCTTGGCTTGTGAGGAGGGCGCATTTAGCATGTGCTGGAGGATGAATGCCTTTTCTTAAAATTTTCTAACATGAGACCTTGCATGAGGGCGCATTTTGCCATAGGAGGTGGATGAAACTTGTGCCTTAGAAATTTTTTTATGCTTCTTCATCAAGCAGGGCGCATTTGGAGGTGGCAGAAGGATATTCAATACTTAGAATATTTTCTGATGCTATTAGCTTGAAGTGGGCGCATTTTCATGGTGGCGCAGGATGAAGTCTAACACTTAGCCATTTTTCTTGTCTTTGCCAACTTCTTCATGCCTTACTATTTATAGTAAGTCCTCTAATTTTCATACTTCTGAAGCTCGGATTGATTTGAAATTTTGAATACTAGATCTTCATGACTCCGTCAACCTGCTAACACTGCCATCCTGAGCTGACCTGCTAAAAATAACATATTTTGAAGGTAGTTTACTATTTATAGTAAATGCTTGCTTCTGAGACTTCCATATCTCCGTTTGACTTGAAATTCAAATGGTGTGCTCATCATTGGGTGACTTGCCCGTTGACACCGGCCCCTGCTGCCGACTTGCTATTTTTAGCCTGTTTCTAAAATGACTTACTATAAATAGTAAGTGCTCCGTTTGCCCTCAAATTTTACCAGCAGATAGCTTGAAAGATGCTGATCGTGGTGGGATACACCGGTTTTCGAAAATTTTGACTTTTTATCCCTCATTTTGGGTTCCGAAGCTGGAAACCCTAATTTGACTTGCATGCATATCAAACGACCTCCGTTTGCCCTCATTTCTGTTGCATTCTATTCTGTTCATGATTCTGAAGTGCTAGGAGGCGGCTGCCAGAGTGCACCTACTAAAAATAGTAAGTTCTCAAATAGGTGGTTATCTCCGTTTGCATGTCACATCATTGCGAAGCTCTCGAAAAACCCATAAAGAATATGCAGACATGCAAAGAAAACCTTGACATGCAAACCCTAAAAATAGCCTCTGAAGGCTGAACTCTGAAAATTGTCATCTCGCTTTGCATGTCACACCATCGCGAAGGTCCCTGAAAACCCAGAAGTAATCCTCAGACATGCATTGAAAAACTCTACATATAGGCCTTGAAATTTGCTCTGGAAGTTGAACTGCTAAAAATAGTAAGTTATCTGTTTCAGCTCAAATTTTGCACGCGAGTAGCTTGATGTGTTCTGGACGCATTGTGACTGTCAGAATTTCAAGAATGTTGACGGAATGCCCTGAATTACACACTTACTAAAAATAGTAAGTTGTCAAAATCTGATGAAACTTCATTGGAAACTTGCTGGAAGCAAACTGACATCAATGTTAGTCTCAAATCTCAATTTACTCACTTCATTTGACCTCAAATTGGCAAGGAAGTTCAAAACCCTAATTTAGACTTGGCCAAAATTCACATTTAAACTCAATGACGGGCACAATCCTCGAAAGGTAGACATCAGAAAAGAGACAGAGAGAGAGAGAGAGAGACAAAAACCAAAGCCAAAAGCCCAGAATGGAGCAAAAATTAGGGGTCCCCATCTTGGATGTGGCGATGTGTGAAAAGGTCACAACAGGAGTATGCCTAGCTTGGAGAGATAAGTTGATTTAATAAAGTGATTTTTTATATGGTATTTCACTTAAGTTATTTGGATGCCTACTTTATGTTATATTTGCATTTTAATAAAGTTAACTCCCTCATGTATTTGGACGACTTGGAGAAGGGGGATCAAATGAAATGCAAATGAAAGTGGGAAATGTTGAATTTGAATGAGTTGGGGGCCCTAATTGGAGGGAAAAAGCAATTTGAAATTGTGGAGAAGATTATAAATAAGAGTATTGGGCTTTATTGTTGGTATCAATGAAAAAACATAACGAAGTGCTACCGGAATGGTTACTTGCTTCGAGGAATGCATACCTTCTAGCAAACTTAGTTTCTTGCTTCAGAGATAGCAAATAGCTAAGATAATGACTATTCTTTACTCTAAAGAGCAAATGGAGCTTATTGAGATAAAGATGTTTGAGGTTTTTTGAGGTTTTCAAGTGTTTTTCTCAATTTTCAGTTTGTTGGTTTTGTGTTAGTTGTAGCTTATTTTTGCTCATAACTCATTAGGTGAATTTTTGTTGGTTTTGGGCGTTGTTCCTATGTGATTGTCTAGCTTGGGTGCCTCATATTGCCAAGTTGCAAAATTTTTGGAAGTGTCTTTGATTTTATCTTGTAGGTCACCCCTCTTGAAGGCCCTACCATGCTTGTCAATGCCTTGGAATGTGTGCACTAAATAATGGGTGGTGTTTTCATTTGTCTAGATTTGGGTGCATTCCTCCTTGGCTTCATTTGCAACTTTTTTCATGTCAATCAAAGGAGTATTGGAGGAGTTGTGAGTATTTTGGTGTGTTCTAGGCTTGCTGGCTTGAGTTTTCTGTGTGCTGGTTTTTTATATCAGTTTGTTAGATGTTCTATTTTTTGGCTTGTTTCCGTAGTTGAGAGCTTGAGAAGTTTGGAGGATCATATAATAACATTTTGTAGTGATTGGGCAGTTGTATCTCATTGTAATTTGCATATTATATCATATTGTAAGATTGTTATCAATAGTACTGATTCAGTCATCTTATTTCTGCAATTTTACTTTTGTAATTCCTAAGATTGTGGAAGAGACAAGCTTCACTGTCTTTACTTTCAGCATTTACATTTTTTGTATTGCCCGCTGAACAAGTGGAAGGGGTCAGCAAGCCACACAACTCTTTACTTTCAATACTTTGAAATTCTCATCATGCTGATCGACTGAGCCATCAAATTACTCTCGCTAAATAAGTGGTCGAGTTGCATAAGCATTGTACTTTTCCAACACTTTCAGTTTATATGCTAACGATCCCTGGCGCCATATGCTCTCACTTTGCCCACATTGGGATCTTGCTGAACATTCTTGGTGTAGAGTTACTTTCTCAGTTGGTTTTTGGTTTTGCTAATGCTAACTGGTGAAATGTTGTGGAAAAAATTGGAAAAAATTGTAAGAGGGATATTACATTAAAACTTAAAACTTAAACTTCATTGCGATTTTCACTTATCCAATCTCCATTTCATATCCGCTATACTCAGCTGTCGCGATTTTTGTGAGGGGGGGAGCCTAAACTTCTTGCTGAAGCCTGTGCGATTTCTTGTTGGAGCCACCACTACTCAGACGCCAGACTCCTGAATCGCATCTCTACACCAAACTCAAACAGCAGTCTCTTCCAAGTTCCACGTATTTTATATTTACTATTTTAATTTGTTTAATAATTTTAGATTTACAATTTTATTTATTTAGTATTTATTATTTACAGATTTATTTTTAATAACCTATTAAGTATTAAGTTTGAAGCCATGTTCTTTGCAAAAGTTTCAATGTTTAGTGTTTATTGTTTAGTGTTTACTGTTAGTGTTTACTCATTGAGATCTTTCCAAAACTCGAGCCTTGATGTGAGTCCCCTTTTACTCTGCCTTTTCAAAACAAACCTATAGCATTCTCTACTCTTTAGGCATTTTGCATACCCTTGTTTGCTGCTTTACTTGTTTTGAATCATTTGTTTGATATAAATTTAGGAACCCATCTATTTGATGAACATTGAACACAGACTCAAATCTGTTAAATTTTTTAATGCCTATTACTGCCATTAGGAATTTAAGAGCAACTACCAACTAGTTAGGAATTTAGGAGTAATGGCAAGTGATTAGTCCATGAGCAAGTCAAACAAGCCCTATAGTCATACACTGTGTCACAACATTCGCCGAATTTTTGGCATGAAATTCGGAATTTGTCAAATTTTTGGAAAAAAAAATGAAATTCGTTCTAATTCATCAAAATTCATACGACTTTAAATTTATTAGAAAAATAATCTCAAAAAGCGTTTTCATTTTAGAGTTTCGACGAGATTTTTTAATAAGTATGCAGCCGTGACGAGCCAATATCACGTCTTTCATTTTCGGCTAAGTCTCTTTCAAGTTTCAAATGTTGAAAAATACGCGAATGGGAAGATTTCTTAAGTTTCCGCAGGTGTCTTCTGAGGTCTTCAAGGTCGACAAAAGGCGCCCTTTTTGCAAATTGTTCTAAGTCGCATCCAAGCTCGAAGCTGAAGCTGCCTTCATTCTGCAAGTCGCCTCCAAGCTCGAAGCCGCCTTCATTTGCAAGTCGTGTCCAAGCTCGAAACCGCCTTCTGCAACTTGCAATCACGTCTGGTCTGCATCTAGCTTGAAATTGACAGGTAGGCAATTTCAAACTACATATTTTATTTTTTCATGAAAAATCTAGTGTTTTCATAGATTTTTATTTAATATTGTATTATTTTATTTATATTAGCTTTCTTATTTTTTATTTTATTAATATTAGATTTAATATTAGGTTTAATATTTTATTAATATTATATATAATATTTGTTTTAGTTTTTATTATTTTATTAATATTAGATTTAATACTATGTTATTGTTATTCACATAGATTTAAATTAATTTTTTTAATATTGTATTATTTTCAATATTTTGTTTTTAAAAATTAAAATGAAAAGTTAATATATATTTATTTTATGCTTTTAGTTTTAATAATTAAAATTAAAATAAGAAATTACTATATTCTTTATTTTATGCTTTAAAATATAGTGTTTTATTTTGTTTTTAAACTAAAATATTTTTTATTTTTATGCTCTATAAAATAAAATTTAGTATTTCTTATTTAATTTTGGAAGTAAAAATACAAAATGAATATATTTTGATTTTATGTTTTCAAAAATAAAATTTGTATTTTGTCTTTGAAACATACAGATTGTTACTTTATGGCTCCCAAGAAATCAACTGTTGAGGCATGGAAATATGTCACTCGCAATGGTACAAATCTCACATGCAACGAATGTCATAAACCTTTTACTGGAGGTTTGACAAGGGCAATGGACCATTTACTTGGTATTTCAGGGGGTGCAGGAGGAGGTGTTCAAGCATGTCCAAAAGTTACCCTAGAAATGAGAGCTGCTTTAGAAAAAGAACAGTCCTCTTCAATTGTAGGAAAGATGAAGAATGCACAAAAAAAAAAGAGAATTGAAGAGGAAATGTCTCAGGCTAGACAAACAACATCTATCATGTCTTCCTCTTCCACCTTACCTAGGCATGTGGGTAAATCAAAAGAGAGTGGAACATTGAACAACTTTTGGAAACCAGTAGAGAAACAATAGGTGGATGATGCATTAGCTGATTTGTTTTACTCAAATGCTATTACATTCAATGTTGCAAGGAATCCACATTTTCGTAATGCAATTTAGAAAGTTGCAGAGTTTGGCAAAGGGTATACACCCCCATCTTCAGAGGCTTTCAGGACAACTCTTTTGCAGAGGTCAAAAGATAGAGTGATTGAGAAATTAGTTGATGTCAAAGCTTCTTGGAATGAGACAGGTTGCATTATATTGAGTGATGGATGGTCAAATATATGTCAAAGGCCATTGATTAATGTTTTGGTGTCTTCTCCTGATGGTGTTGTGTTCTTGAAAGTGATTGACACCATGAACCACAAGAAAACTTCTGAGTATATTTTCCAAATATTAGAGGAAGCCATTCTTGAAGTAGGGGTGGAAAATGTGGTTCAAGTGGTAACTGATAGTGCAGAAAATTGTGTAGGAGCTGAGAAACTGATTATAGAGAAGTACCCAAAAATATATTGGAGTCCATGTGCAACCCATTGTCTCGATTTGTTGCTTCATGACTTGGCCAAATTCCCATGGGTAAATGAAGCTATTCATAGAGGGAGAGCAATTGCAAACTTCATACGGAATCATCATCTCACATTGAGTCTTTATAGGCAGCATGCATCCAGGGAGTTGTTGAGGCCTTGTGAAACAAGATTTGCATCATTTTATATCACTTTGAAAAGAGTGGTTGAAGAAAAAGCAGCTTTGAGGGCTGTTATTTGTTCCAATCAGTGGGAAAATTTTGTGCTTTCAAAAGGTCCTAAGGGGAAGAACATTGAGCAAATCATTCTAAACAACAATTTCTGGGAAAGTGCAACAAAAGTTTTGCTTGTATGTGAACCAATTGTTGGCGTGCTTCATATAGTTGATGGTGACACTCCTTGCCTTGGCATGCTTTATGAAAGCATGGACCGTTGTAAGGAATCTATTCTAAAAGCACTAAATGATGTAGAAGCAGAATATATCGAAATATGGGAGATAGTTGATTGTAGATGGAAAATGATGCACACACCTTTACATGCAGTAGCTTGTTTTTTGGAGCCCAAGTTGTTTTCTGTTAATAGAAAAGGTGATTCTGAAATTATGGGATGGCTTTTTGAAGCTATTCAAAAGTATGCATCAAATGCAACAATTTCAGCACTAATTAGAGATCAATGTTGGGAATACAAGAAAGGAGAAGGGATATTTGGAATGGCAGCAGTCAAATATGACTTGGCACGTATACCTGGATATAGATGGTAGTTGGACTATGGAGGACAAACTCCTGAGCTACAAGAGTTTGTTGTTCGCATTTTGAGTCAAGGAGCAAGTTCATCGGCTTGTGAGAGGAACTGGAGTTGCTTTGACCACATCCATTCCAAAAAAAGGAATAAATTGCTGTCTGGAAAGTTGGGAGATCTTGTCTATGTTCGCAGCAATTTAAAATTGTTCATGAACAAATCAGCAAAGGACTCTTCCTCACAAGAAATTCTTGAAGACATAGCAGTGCCAGTTGCAGATGAGCCTGACTTTGTAGATGATGAATTGAGTAGTGATACAAATGATGATGATTTAGCATCTCAGCCAAGTGCTCTTGATGACTTGGAGCTTTTTTGAAGTTCTAAAGTCTTGACTGTTATTGTACCTTTTTGACAAAAGAACATATTCGCAAACGTGATTTCACATGTTTCTTATGGTTTATATTTTATAAATGTGTCATCTTTTTGTAATAATTTCAAATCTATTTATCAATGTTAAACTATTTAAACAATTTTATGGATATATTACTTATATTTATTAAAAAATAAATAAAAAATTGCATAAGGCGAATTTGATCCGAATTTTATACTTTTCGAATTTTTTCCTTGCCGAATTCGAATTTGAATTCGAATCTTGTGACTTAGGTCATACATATGTCTATGTCATAAGCTTGTCAAGCACAAGTAAATACAGTTAAGTGTTGTTGTTAGTGTTAACTGGTAGTCTGTTAGACATTAGACAAAGTGTCAAAGTCACAAAGCTACTATGATTTGACTCATTTATCAAAAGTCAGAATAGGGTCATATAATTCAACTGAAATAATTTAAATTACATAGTGATATTTGATTATTTCATATTTGATATGCTGCTAGTGCTAATTAATTTTCTTTTTTTTTTTTTTTTTTGTGCAAAATCAGAATGTCAAGTGGGGGAAAGGAAGGCTTGTATCTATTGTTTGAGTATGTTGATCGTGTTCTCAGGCTGAAGGGTTCAGGTGGAAAAGCCACGATCTCATGTGAATTATGTCCAATGTCATGGCAAAGTACTTACACGAGGGTGAGGGCTCATTTCCTTCACATACCTGGAAAAGGTGTTGATCCTTGTATAAATGAGGTGGAGCGGTATGAGGCTGTGAGGGATCAAGAAAGGGCAGTTGGTAAAGTTTCTAATATGAGCTCTCACACTTCAACAACAAGGGCAACTGCTGCAAATCAAAATCAAAATAGAGAGAAAGAGATGGATGTGTCTTCAAGAGATGTAGCAACAGAAAGTTCTCACAATATACCACATATTGGTAGCTCAAACCCCATTGGAAAATTATTTGATGTGCAAGGTTGAGAAGTGGTTGATGCAGTTATTGCACGCTTCTTTTATGCCAATGGAATACCATTTAATGTCGCTCGCTCACCTTCTATACAAAGATGGTCCAAGCAATCAACAATGCACCAGCTAGGTATAAACCACCTATGTATGAAAAGCTTCGCACTACTCTAATCGATGAAGAAAAATTCGATTAGAGCAACAAATTGCACCATTGAAAAGAGTGTGGGCTTCAGAAAGATGCAGCATTGTGATGGATGGGTGGACAGATACTAAAAACCATCCACTACTTAATATCATGGTAACATGCAGCAAAGGGCCTTATTTTTTGAAGGCATTAGATTGTTCAGGGAAAGAAAAAAATGCAGAGTTTCTTTTCAACCAGCTATGTGATGGCATTGAGGAGGTAGGGGCATCACATGTAGTCCAAATTGTTAGAGATGTTGCCCCTGTTTGTAAAGTAGCAAGCATGTTGGTGCAAAAAAAATACAAGCATATATTTTGGACACCATGTTGTGTGTATTCGTTGAATACTGCACTCAAAGATATTGGCAAGTTTCAGTGAGTTTCAACTCTCATAGAAAAGGGCAAAAAATTCAAATGTTCATATGTAACCATCACCAAACACAAGCAATTTATCGAAAATTTGCCAAGGTGGAGCTTCTCAAACCAACTGATACAAGGTTTGCTTCTTATTTTATTCTTCTTCACCGTCTTTGTGAAGTGAAAGGTGCTTTGTGTTCCACAGTAGTTAGTGATGCATGGACAACTTGGAGGCAATCTACATTAAATGATGCAGTTGAGGTGAGAGGTATGGTCCTTGATGATCGTTTTTGGGCTGATGTTAAATTTGTTGTGGACTTTATTCAGCCCATATGTGAGGTGATCAAATTTGCAGATACAGACAAGCCATGTTTGGGGGAAATTTATGAAGAAATAGATTCCATGTGTGAAAGAATTAAGAAAATAGCAGATGCAAAAGATCCTTCACAATATCCTTTGATAGAAGAAAAGTTACATGGAAGATGGAACAAATTTAACACACCTCTTCATTGTGTTGCCTATGCCTTAAATCCTAAATAGCATAATATACAAGAGACCAATAAGAGAGCTCCATATGAGGATAGAGAGGTAATGAAGGGATTTTGGGCTGCAATAAAAAAGATATATGGCCGACGTGAGGAAGCATCAATTATGAGGAGTCAATGGAATAAGTTTTCACGTGAGCATGGTGATTTTTCTTCCATGGAAGCTTTATATGATATGCAAGCAAAGAAAGACCCTATAGAGTGGTGGTGGAACCATGGAGGTGAAACACCTGAATTGCAATCATTTGCAATAAGATTACTCTCACAAGAGCTCTTCATCTTGTGAGAGAAATTGGAGTACTTATAGTTTTATTCATTTACTAAAGAGGAACCGATTAGAGTCAAAGAAAGCAAAGAACCTAGTGTACATTCATATCTCACTTCACCTTCTCTCTCATGTAGATCCTGCATACAAGGAGGGTCCTTCAACAAAATGGGACCAAATTTCACCTGATGGAGATGTTGCAACCATTGAAGCAGATGGCCTTATTGATTTACCCCTAGTTCAACTACTAGCAGAGGAACCTAAGTTAGAGAGTGATGAGTATTTGGAGAGCATCATAGCTGAGGACCTCAAAATGGATGATGTGTAGATGATTTGAGATATTAGATAGATTTCTGACTTTTTTTTTTGTTTGCATATTAGCCAATCAAACTGTCAATATTTCTGAATTTCAATATGTAATCGAATATGTAATGTCAAATGTGAACTATGATTATGAAATTTGAAGTATGAACTCTTTGACTCTTTGACACAATGTGACAATGACATTTGGATTTGAATTTTATGTATTTAAAGTTAATGTAACAATGCTCATTCTTAAACTTTACTACTGCTATTGTTTTGAAAGTTCAATGTTATCATATTTTCAGATTTTCAGATTTTCTATAAATTACTAATTTTTAATTTTTTTTATTTTTTATTTATATTAAAAAGAAAAGGCGTCTCCAAGTACCCCCGTCTCCTATTTTCAAAAAAATGTCATACCGGTACCAATACCAGTCTCTCGTACCAGTACAAATACCAATCTCCTGGCAACTATGCTTTTAGCAAAAATTTTCAAAAAAAAATTCAAAAAACCTCTTCGCAGAAATTTTTATTTTTCCTAGAAAAACTCTATCAAAAACTGGCTCAAAAAATTAAGACTTCATGCTGCCATGAAATCTGAAAATACTCGTTAATAAACTAGCGCAAGCACAAACTTCAATCAACAACCAAGAAATCTTCCAAAAATCTAGAGAAAAACTCCACAATTTTTAGGTAAACGCAGCCAAGAAGAAAACGCCCAACAACCACGAATTTGGGGATAATAAAATCTGTCCCAAAAAAAAGGTCATGCCAAACTTGACAAACTCAAAAAAATGCCAAAAAAATGGAGAAAAGGACCCCTGAAATGTAGAAATCCACACCAAAATCTCAGACACAGTCAACACCAAAGATCGTGTGCTCAAAAAAGGAGGCCCTAGTCATGTTTTTTTAGACCCGTCGCGGAATTTAGAGCAAAAGAAAATGCCTCATGATTTTCTGCAAAGAAAATCACTGTTTTCAAAAGTCACCAAAAGGAAGCAAAAACACGTCACAAAACATGCAAAAACAGACTGAGAAGCCACCAAATTCTTTCAGGAACCCATGAAACTAGGGTCACACGGGAAAGGAACAGACCCCCATAAAAAATTTGTAGCATGCTTGAGAAAACGTGCTTTCCACCACAACCTAAAACAAAAAAAAATTGTAACAGAGAGACACACATATAAGGACATACATGCCCACAAACCCGTTCTCAAACACAAAAATCCCACGCGTTTTCAAACCTAGATGGCACGATTCCAGCTACAAACACCAAACACAATTTTTACAAGGAAAAAAATGTTGAAAAACCTTTTGAAGGAGCTCGCAATTTGTTTGAGAAACTCACGAAAATCTTCTACCAAAATTCTTCACAAAAATCTACCATGAACTTGCAAAAAAATCTTCAAAAATCCGCCTCCACAATTTTTCCAGAAAACCCTCAAAAATTCACTTAGAAAAACAAAATCCGCGATTTTGATAGTAAGAAAAACCCACTATTTTCCTTCAATAAACTTGCGAAATTCAGCTTTTGAAATAATTCTTTGATTTTAAAAAATTGGTTCACAAAATTTCAATAAAAATTTCTTCAATTTTTATTTTTAAAAAATCGGCTTTAAAAAAATCTAAGAAATTTCTTAGGAAAACAACAAATTTTTATTTCTAAAAAATTCGCCAAAAAAGACTGAGCCTAAGCTTTGATGTAATGAGCCAAACTGGACTTGACTCAAAACCCCCAAATTTAATTCTTGAAATTCTCTTTGAAACCAACACAAGGTGTCTGGAAAGGTTTGCTCTGATACCACTGTAATGAACCACACTCCGGTGATCCACTCTGCTACCACTGTAGTGATATGCTCTGATACCACTGTGATGTGCCGGCACTCTGCTTCGATGATTTCACGGTGCTTGTAGGTCTGATTTGTGTTTGTGTGTTTGTTTCTTTTATGTTTTTCGTGTTTTGATGATTGATGCCAATGATACACATGAATTTAACAAGCATATGCATGTAATGGAAACTCAAGATATACTAACTACTATGACAACTCAAATAATTACTCAAATTTAATTGCCAAGATACTTTCTTCGTACATAATAGATTGCATCAGAGATATAACTTACATCAGATTTCAACAATATGCATCATATGCCATAGATTTTAACTTACAGCCAAAACAACACTGTGAATAGTGACTGCTACAGTACCCGCGCCCAATCAAATGCTCATACAAAATAAATTACGAACTTCTCCCACCAAATAACGGATGGAAAGTCTTCTAGTGATAGGTGCGCCCCCTTTTGAAGTGATGGCAGCCACAAAACAAAGGCGTTTTATTTTCTTTGAGCAAATCAAACCCTTAAAAAGTGCGGCTGGCTGTAGCTGTTAAAAATCAACTCCAAAGTCTTCACAAAATGCAAACAACACCCTCGAGATGGCGAATGGAGCCTCTAACAGCAAATACCCTTCCGATAGATGACTTCAAACACTTGAAAACAGCAAAATATGACTCCAATGAAGCATCCAAATGAATCAACAAGGAACTAACCAGCAACTTTAGGGTGGTCTTTCACACCGTCAAGTAGCCTGAAAACGAAGAACAAAGCCCCACCAGGCTTACCCACTGCTGAAATCAGGAAACCCTAGTTTTCCTTCTTCCACAATCTCCACACTTCCAAGTTTCATTCAACAAAACATATCCAAGCATAATGGGTCGAACTTATCTCTTCTTTTATAACTTCACTTTGAAACACTATTCATTAAAAAATCACTATTCACTTAAGTTTGTTCTTTTTTCACTTTATCAATGAATAGTAACTGAAAAATATAAAGTGACCCCCTTAACAAATAGACACATGGTCCCCAAGCCTGAGTAAGTGAAATAAATGGTGATGAACAATATTTTAAGCTCCAATTACACGCCAAACGCGCAAATTCACCACGTCACCGACTCCAGATACCAATACTGCCTTTAACTGACCAAGTGCCCGTTCAAGTGATCCTCTAACCAGAACCATTAGCCTACGAGGATCGACATAATAGGCTAATCCACCAACTCTGATGCTCGCAAAAGAATGGGGACATTACATTTGATACCATGAAATGATTACTGATATTCATAATTGTGTTTTCAAAAGGAGATGAAAGCTCCTTATAAAGAAAATTACAAGACGATGCTTTTAAAAAGAAACCATCGTTAACAAAAGCTAACTAATGCAATAAACTGAAAGATGATAAAACCAACTAAAGCGTAAACAGAATTACTAAAAACTACGTTAACTAATGTAAACTTACGACTAACTAAAGCAAAGATCGCCATTAATATTACATTTAATATTTTAATATACATAGTAGACCTAGGGTTCCCAACATTATTTTTCTTTGTTTCATCCACTATAAGCCTTTCAAAAAGTGAATGAGGAGAACAACATCATCTACAAAATGTACAATGGCTACAACCACCTTATGCAAATACTACCATCATCCATATTAATATGTTGTCGAAGAACCTCTTCCAAATCATCAATGTAAATGCTAAAGAGGGTCAAGGAGAGAGGACACCCTTGATTGAGTAATCTTGTGGTGGTCGATTGCTTTCTTTAGCTTATTGTGTGTTTTTACAATGGAAAAATCTCAAATTGAACTCCTAACTCCATATAATTATGCTTCATGGATAAAATCAATGTGGAATTATCTCATGGAAAAGAGTTGTTTAGGCCATGTAAAGGAAACCATTCCCCAACCTATTGATGCTAAAGAATTGGCAAAATGGGAGCTTGATCATGAGAAAACACTTGGATGCATATGTTCATTAGTCTCATTTGATTTACGATTTCATGTTGAATCATGCAAAACACCTAAAGCGGCTTGGGAGACTTTCGAGAAATTGTATGGTAAAACTGATAAGATTAGGGGATATTAGATTGACAATGCTTTGATGAATCTTGATCCTAAGTGTTTTGACCACATCCAAGACTACATCTCCAAGATTAAACAACTAAGAACATAGCTGAACGATTGCAATATTGATAAAGAGGATTTACAATTGACTCTAAATGTGTTATCCAAGCTTGGTCCTAAGTATTTGGTGTTTGTTTCTTGATTTCATATCCATCAGCTTTCTATGGGAGCATCATATGTTGATCCTAAACTTGATAACTTTGCAAATCTCCTAATCCAAGAGGAAGCAAAGTTAATTCATATGGGTCTAATCAAGTCTTCTAAGTCACAAGCATTGTTGGCTAGTGAGTCTAAGGTACAAAAAGAATCAAGGAATGCTAAAAAGAAGCAAAAGAAGAAAAAGAACAAGCTTAATAAAGAATTTGAATCCTCTCCCTAACAAGTGGTATCATCTAAGAAGGAGAAGCCTACGTGTGTATATTGCAAGAAAATAGGGCATGATGAACATCAATGTTATTCAAAATAGCTTGATGAGTTGAAGCATCTTCTTAAGAAGAATCAAATCAATTTTCTTTCAACATCTAAGGGCTCATCTTCTTCTTCATCAAAGTCCAATAAACATAAGGGGCAAGCACTTGTTACAATTGCAGATACTAAGTTAGAGAGGTGGATACTTGATCCAGGAGCCTCACATCACATGGCTTCATCAAAGAGTATGTTCGCTTAATTTGAGTCTTGTTCATCACCACACATCCTGATGGCTAACAACACATGTATTTGTGGGAAGGGATCAATTGACATGGATGGCAGAGCATTCAATGATGTTCTTTGTGTGCCTTCATTGTCAACCAATATCCTTTCTATCTATCAAATCACACATGGTGAAGCAGGCAAGAGTGTTGAGTTCACACTAGATCCTGTCACAATCCAAGATTTGCATAGCAAAGATATAGTTGCAGTTGGGGAGGTTGGTCATCAATCTCAAGTCTACACCTCCTCACATTTTGCTCCTATTGTTCCTTTTGCAAATGTTCACATTCAGGCATCTAGTGTGGACACTTTTGAGGAGATTTAGTATGGTCATTTGAATCTTGGTATTCTTTCATCCATTGAGGTTCTAGAGACATGTGCTGGTATTACATCTCCTTCATCTACTATTGTATCTAATGATGCTTGTATTGCCACAGTTTTGAATCCTTGTGATTCAATGCAACAGGACATACATTGCCTTCCAGAGATGGCTACTTGGGATGAGTACTTGACAAACATTGCAAGTTTGTTTGCAAAGTCCCATATTTTTGAGTTGAGAGACACCAATGATTGTATACATCTCCTTGATGGAGATGATCCTTCTTCAGTTGTTGTGAGGGAACACTCTGACATGATCATTCCTCGTAGTTTGGCATGAGTGTGGATTCTTTGGACAGCAGTTGGAGGCTTCTTTGTCTTCAGAGGAGCTATCTTTGTCTTTGGATTGTGTTCTACAATCAGTTCTAGGAGATTTTGGATTATCCTCTTTTGCAATGTGGCCTAGAATGCATGTTTGGAGTGTGTCAGTTTTTCGCATCGGCATGGAGACACTTGAGCATTCTTCAAAGACATCACACATCATCTATCTTCCCTCATCTTCCTTTCAAGAATGGGAAGACTTCCTACATACCATCTTGATTTTGTTTCTTCCTAAGGGGAGGAATGTTGTTCGTTGATAGTCGATCATCTTTAGCATTCAATGTCAAGAATCTACCTTCATTGCAGGACACTCTACATTGAGGGGGGGCTGCATCGTCCCTCTCCTCTCTTATGGGGGGATTTTTTCCTTGCATGGGATTTTGTCCTTCTCATTCATTATTGAGAGCATTTTGTTTGCATCTCTCTTTTGGGGAGGAGTTTTTACCCACTAAGGTTTCTCTTTTTCTTTGTTTGTGAGAGATTGCATTTGTACATGGGTACCTAACATGGCCTCGTAGTCGAGACCCATCCTTGCATCTTTGCATCATTTGCATAATATTTTGCTTCTCCCTAAGTTGCACTTAAGAGGGGGTGTTAGTGTAAATAGGTGTTTTACCTAACTAGTTCATTAGTGGGTCCTATTTACATGTTAAGTTTACTTAGGTCCTAAGGAATCTTTCTAGAAAGTTGTTAGTTGTCATAAGATCTTATCCTATCTTTTGACATTTAATGATTGATTTGAAGTCATTTAATTCTAGTTTTCTCATGACATAGGATTAAGATACTTGTCAGGATCCTATCTAATCCTATGTATCACCTTGGCTATATAACGAGGTGGTCTCGTGTAAATCATACAATCATAATCTATCATTTGCATCCTCTGATAGAATAGCATTATTCTCTCATAGCTGATCCTCTTGTGCTTTCATGAATTTCCTAGATCTTGGGTGGCTACAATTTTCAACCAAATCTTGCATGGTGTAGAGTATTCTATACCAACTCTTACATTAACCACTTGCACCAACGATTTTTTTTCATAAATGTGTTTTTGAATAAGTATGGCTTCTTGTAGAAGGTGTTCATATTGAGTGGCTATCTCTTATTGCTTGTTTTTAATCTATAAAACTACTTCATTAAGTTGTTGGAGGCACAAAGAATTAGTTAGAGTGGCAAGGGTCTATTCAAGTTTACTAACCCTTGCTATCAAATCAGCAATAATAATATCATTCTCTTGCAACTATGCCTAGAATAGCAAGAAGCGATCTTGGATATCGAAACCTAAAGCCTCAATTCTTGATACCCAATTGTAAATGTTGGCATATTTCAATCTGGGAGTCAACACCTTGTGATGGCAAGTATACACTCTTGCATTAGGGGGGGGTGTCATTTTGGAACTATAGCTCTAAATCTTAATCTATTTCTACCTGCATTCATGTTTACTTTTCTAAGCATATAAAAATGTTGAACTGACCATCATGATTTCATACTTACAATAAGCACATCCTGTGTTGCACATTCTACCTCAAGAATACCCTATAGAATCATGCCCTATCTTAGAAAGCCTTAGAACAAAGTGGTGTAGTAATGAAAGGAACAAACATGCTAGCACAAGAAATAAATCCTTAGAACAACACAAGCACCAAACAATTCTTGCCCTCGTGTGCAAAGAAAATATGAAAAGGAGCATGTAAAAAGAAGAGAGAGGAAGACCTTGCAACAAAAGGGAGATATCTTTAGAAATCTTTCAAACATCTTACACCTGTAGAACCCCTTGAAACAACCTTGAAATCCCTTTGAACAACCACAAAATCCCTCCAAACGCCTGTAGAGATTGCCTAAGTTGTTTTACTCACTAACTTGTCTTAAGATAGAGAGTCATAAAAGGAAAATATTGGCATCCTCCTTAGCATTTGTAAATGCAAAATCCTTGAGCTTATCAATATACTCTAATTAACAACAACAATTCACTCATTCCCTCTTTGGTTTGATCACTATATGTCAGGATAGAGAAGGCTAATAATTATATCCTCAATCAACAACAGTTGACTCATTCCCTCTTTGATTTGATCACTACCCCAGTTTGTGCAACTTGGATCTTTCTTAGACTACCTAGACAAGTGCAGCTAGACAAGTAAGATGAACAACTCTTAGGAGAAGATAGGCATTTGCTCCATAGGGTTTCAACATCTCATCAAAAGGTTCTCTAAGGTGCAATTCAATGTACCTTTTGGCCAGTCCCATGACCTAATACTCCAATTAGGACCTTTGACCATTTGCAACTCATACTAATGACCTTTTTGCATCAAATTCCAATCAAACGAAAAGTAAGCCTCAATATTCCAATTTCTCAAGGCATGATTAACACTAAGGTTCTAGATGGCTGAACTCAAAACTTTGAGACATATTTTGATATTTATCTATCTATTGCTTGATTGATGCAAAGAATATCACCTTCATCATGCTAAAGATGTCCAAACCAATTTTGCACTGATAGAAAAATAGCAGTTGTAACAAAGGAGTTAACAATTGGTGCAAGAAAAGACTAATGAATTCCATGGCATACTCATGCACTTAAGAACCAATGATGTCAAGAAAAACAAGGAGTTGAATTACAAAAGTGGACTTAATCCTTACATGAATACAAAGATGGGTTTCCTAATCTCTAACACCTTGGGGTAATCCTACCATCAAGCCTCCAAGATTAAAGAGAAGGCCAAGCTGAAACAAAAGATACCTAACTTTTTGTGACTTTGCAAGCAAGAAAAAATCCCATTAAAAAACAATCACATCAAATATATAAGAAGAAACAACCTCCTATGCAATTCATAAAACAATCACATCAAGGATATAAGCAGAAAAAACGTCCTATGCAATAGAAAGTTTAGACAACTCTAGTGCAAGATAAAGGCAAGGGGAAGATGGGAATGATCCATATACTTTGATACCAAGTGACAAGAGCACAATTGAAGCAACAAGACAGATCATGCGATTAATGTAAATGTGCTTCTAAGAGAATTGAAATATGTACAACATTTCAAAATATAGAATAACGCCATTGTGACTGTAAATTAATTAATAAAATACACTAGCCCATGTGGCTGTCTCATCATGCAGAAACTAAAACAAATCAACAAATTACCCACATAAATGTTGTATTTCTTTTATTTAGAACCGAAAACCAAATGCTTCATATATTACCTGGTGTGGATTTCTTTCCATTATTGATTGTTCCTTGAATTTTAACTTGCACGATAGTTGTCCATTCCCTTGAATATGCATTGTCCCATAATGTTCACAATAAAGTTTTCCAAGAATTAGATTGTAAATTGAGGTTGTCACCTGAAGAAACACATTACACAGAAAAAAATTGAGAAATTGACCATCCTTGTACATATATATAGAAAGAGCAAGGTTTGCCACATTTTTTAAGCTATATTCTATATAGGAATGGAACACATAAAACCCAACCATTTAAGGGGTTTAACCTTACTCCACTGGAATACTTCTCCATCTGCAAATTTAAGGGTAAGAATTCCAATAGGATCTAGCTGAATAGAACGACCCCAAAATCTGCTTTTCAATGTACTATCACCCCAAAAAACCCAGCCTCTTCCTTCACAATGGCATGCTATGGTCATGGGATGATGGCTGACCTGTCATTAAAAAAGGGAGTATTAGACGAGATTCTATCATGCAATTTATTATGAAATAGCATACGAAGGACCCAGAAATTTAATTAAATTAGGGGAAGAAATTCCAACTCTATGATAACCTAAAATGCAGTTGTCAAAATGTACTTATAACAAGGTTCAAGTACAAACATGGAGCAGCATATGACTGTAGACAGACTGTATAATAACAGAAAAAAAAATCTTAAATGTTTTCTGCATAGCCAACAAGTGCCATATATAGATGGGCTTTCAGTGAACTTCTTTTCTGTATGCAATGATTTTTTTATAATATTGTCATGTATATAAGTTTCCTGTTTGAACAAGATATTATTTTACCTAAGAGCATTTGATCTCTTATCAAAAAGGATAAAAATTTAACAAATTCAGCAGAATAATGCCATAAATAAATATTTCCTATCATAAACATGTGTTTTTACTTATAACAGCTTTTACCTCTGTTTCCCCATGCACAGTAATTGGCAATTCATATCTGAAGGATAACTCTTATGCTGAAACACTAATGCTGTAAAGAGAGATCTCTACAAGACAGTTTCGGAGGCAGAACAAGCATTTGGCATTTATATGCAAACTACAATATCTTGGCAAAAAAAACCAAGGGACTTTGTGTGCAATTCAATTTCTCTCTCAAACTGTTAGTTTGTCTGCAGCTGAGAAGAACTTGTCTACTTACAGCTTCATCCACTATATCAAGAGACACAATTTCAATAGAGTAACAAAGCTACTTGGAGTTCATTGCGGTCCATGTCTTAAGCATAGAATGCTTAAACGTTATTTGCAGGGGCATACCACATGTTGGGATGTTCATCCTTAGGTTGATTGGGAGGACATAAATATTCAGCAGGAATATATTGGGATGTCCCCGAGTGTAGTTGATCAGCCAGAGGATCCCAAGAGAGATCATAAAATTGACATATATGATGTTTAGAATTAAGGCATGTTTTAAGCACATGGAAGCTGAGGATAGAGCCATTAACCATGCTTACACCATAGTTTTATTGTTATTTGTATGTCTTCTTTTCTGTGTAGCATTTATTCTATCGAAGAACTTACTGCTATTTTGGTATTCGCAATGTTAATTATCTTGTATGATTTACTGTTCTATTGGACATATATATTATCAATCTTCAAATTTTCATGCCAATTTGAATTTACTTCTGCAAATATCAATCTCATGTATACAAATTTCAAATTTGATGAGATGATTAATCCAGTTTAAATCATCATTTAATGTCAAATGATGAGATTGGGAATAAATAAATTAAATCTGTTGTCTATAAATTTTACTATTTTGAATTATATTATGATTGCTCAAATTTGTTGTTATCTATCCATTGTTTAGCCATTAAAATTATTATTAGAATATAAGTTCCCTGAAATTTCCAAACATTCAAGGAACAAATGCCTGCTTAACCGTATTTGATGCACCAAGAACCTCATGTAATTTGCATGTATACATCTATGCACACATTTATTTTTAATATTACATTGATAAAACAAGATAGTTACAAGATCAGTTAGAAAGACTCTTCCATTGTGTTGTGACCTTTTCACACATCGCCCCATTGCAAATGGGGACCCCCTAATTTTTGCTTCGTTTGGGTCTTTTGGCTTGATTTTGGTTGGTTTTCCTACTGTCTCTCTCTTGTTCTGTCTGTCTTTCCGGGGATGTGCCTGTCGAAATTGAAATTTTGGCTAAGTCTGAGAAATTAGGGTTTGCTTTCTTCATGCCAAGTTGAGGTTGATTCGAGTAAGAAAATTGAAGTCTGAGCTTGACACTGCATCCAAAACACTTCAAGCAATCCGCGTGCAAATTTTGAGCGCAAACAGACAACTTGCTTTTTTTAGCAGTCTGGACTTCAGGGGTCATTTTTAGGGTTTGCATGCAGGGTTTTTCAATGCATGTTTGGAGAATATTTCTGGGCTTTTGAAAACCTTCGCAATGATATAACATGCAAACCGAGATGCTAACTTTCAACAATTTAGGCTTTAGAGGCTATTTTTAGGGTTTGCATGCGAAGTCTCTCAGTGCATGTCAGGATATTCTTTATGGTTTTTTCCAGAGCTACGCGATGATGTAACATGCGAGCAGAAATGATCATTTTTCAGGAACTTACTATGTTTAGCCAGTGCCCACATGCAATCCAGTTTACTAGGTTTTTCTGGGTTTTGTGAGATCTCTCGAGCAGTGTGACGTGCAAATTCATCCGATCGCTGATTGGTCACTTTTTCAGACACTGACTATTTTTAGCAGGACCACTCCAACAGCCACCCAACACTTCAAGTATCACGAACGGAGCGACATGCAACAAAAACGGGGTCAAATGGAGATCATTTGAGCAACATGCAAGTCAAATTAGGGTTTCCAGCTTCGGGACCCAAAATGAAGGGTCAAACGCTAGAATCTCCAAAAACTAATGTATTCCATTGCAATCAGTATCTTTCAGGGAATCCACTGGTAAAATTTGAAGGCAATCTAAGCACTTACTATTTATAGTAAGTCACTTCTAAAACAGGCTATAACTAGTAGGTCAGCGTGAGACACCAGTGTGAACAAGCTAGTCAACCCATCAGGATCATGTCAATCAAATTTCAAGTTAAATGAAGTTGCATAAGTTCTGAAATCAAGCAGTTACTATAAATAGCAAGTCACCTCTAGATACAGGCTATAAATAGCAGGCCAGCACAAGGTGCCAGTGTGAACGGGGCAATTAGATCATGAGGATCCTGTGGTGCAAATTTCAAATCAATCCAAATTACAGAAGTATGAGAACCAGGGTACTTACTAAATATAGTAAACAATGGCGAGTAAGCCGAAAAGTGGCTAAGTCTTGAAAAGTTAATCCATGACCCCTCAAATGCGCCCAAGGTGAAGATGAAGTGAGAAAAAGTTTCTAAGTGTTAAAATTCCTCCTCCACCCTCTAAATGCGCCCTCAAGAAGATGGAGCTTGGAAAATGTTCCAAGGCATTAAAATTCCTCCTACACACCCCTTGAATGCGCCCAGTCTAGAGTGAGGCATGAGAGAAAAGTTTCTAAGTATAAAAAATTCCTGTGGACCCTTGAAAATGCGCCCAATTTGGAGGAGGAGAAAATGGTTAAGTGATGAAAAGTTTCTGCAGGCCCTATCAAATGTGCCCAGTCTGGAGTAGGTGGAGAAAAAAGTTTTCAAGTTATGAAGAATTCCTCTAGACCCCCCTATATGTGCCCATGCTCATGTTGATGATAAAAAAATTTCTAAGTGTTAAAATTCCTCCTCCCCTAGAGAAATGTGCCCAACCTTGCGAGGGGATGAAGAAAGTTGCTAAGGCGTGGGAAATGTCTTGACCACCCCTCTAAATGTGCCCAGCTTCATGAAGTTAGATAAAAATTTCTAAGGCAAAGCAAGAGAAGAAATACGCCCAGAGAGGAAGAGTGAGGATAAACTTTGGTGATGAAATATTTTTCTAAGGTATAAAATTCAAAAATCAAATGTACCCCTTTGTTTATATACACGAGTTTTGCATTTTCCAAGGGGAATTTTCTTCTGGGTACTAGATATCTTCAACGAAGAGATGATTTTGAAATTTTTCATATCTTGCTGGAGATTTTGAGATGGAGATTTTACCCAGGTGCTTGATTAATGGAATTCCTAAGTAAAAAAAAATTAAAATTACAATTTTTCTTAGGCAAAGGAGTTTTTTTTTTAAAACAAAATTGCCTTGGCTGGTGAATTGAAGTTAGGTGCCTAGATGATTTTGATCAAATTTCTAATGAAAACAATTTTCCTGAGCCAGTGTTGGATGAAATAACAAAGTGAATGACTTGACCAGTTGAATGAATTTCTTAAAGGGAGCAATTAAATTAATATTTTTAGAAGGTGATTTCAAATTGCTAAAGTGAAGTGCGCCTATGCCATGGAGATGTTTTTTTTTTTTGAGGTTCTAGAAGGTCAAATATTCCGAACTCCAGATGACAAGTGTTGCATCTGCCAAAGGAGAGAAATTCGAATTCTTACAGCAGAGGAGTGGAAATTTAATGACTCAGCCAAAATTAGCTTCCTTCTAGAATTCGACTTGGCTATATGTACTGTGAGTTTTGTTCATTTTCTTCATTAACTAGTAAGTTCGACCTTGAGCTCTGAGGTGAGGAAAATTGCAGCGTGAAGAAGAAATTGTTGCTGAAGTGAGCTTGGGCCAAATTTCTTTGAAGTGTTGAAAGTTGTGTTGCTGCAAGAAAAAGTTCTAAGTGTTGAGAGGAAATTGACTTGGCTGAAATTGTTGAGGTTTGAAGTTGGAATTCAGTGTTGAAGCTTCTCAATTCGCTGGCAATCCCGAAGTGATTTTTTATTTTTCTAAGTTAAGTTTCTAATGACTATCTTTCGGTTTTCCAGGATGGTTGAAGCAAATAGAAGAGCGGCTGGCAAGGACAATAATGCTAAATCTAGCAAGGCAAATGCATCAAAACAAGTTGTGATCAAGAAGCTGAGCAAATCTTTCCTGCCAGAGTCAAAGTTTTCTTCGAAGCTAGGCAAGTTGAGCGACACAAACTTGGGGTCTTTCAATTTGGAAGCTTTCAAAAGCCGAATGATGGGGATTGGAGGCAATCGTCCATCATTCACTTCGCACAACATTGTCAGGAGCGTACTTTATGCAGCTGTTAGTTTTCCACCAACAATTTAGTGCCCGGAATTGATTATGGAATGTGCTAACTGCTACAATTCAGAGCAAAGGACTATCACTTCACCAGATGGCAAGTTGTTCGCCAACCTCACACCAGAGGCCATTGGGGAGGCATTCGGAATTCCTACATATGAGAAGATGATTTACAAAACAAGAGAAAGAGTTGAGTGAATGTATGCTTCTACATTCAAAAGATGTGCTGACATGATAAACTCCCATTGGATGAACAAGCCTAAGCCAACTCGCACGAAGCTACAAAAACAGATAATCTCAGATGACTTGAAGCAGGAACATTGTGACTTAATTATGATGCTCAACAGAGTTGGAGGATGTCCCCAGGCATTCATCTTTGAACCTTGGATGTTTTACTACATCAACCTTGTGCTGGAAGGCAAAGAGCATATTGATTGGGCAATGATGATCAGCGACAATTTGCATCAGCAGCTCAGAAGTTTGAGAACGAAAAATTTTTATATGAGCTCATATATCATTTACATGCTTGCTTGAATGACAAAGTACAGAGGGATATCATACAAGGAGCCGATTGGGTGTGGCTCTTAGCAATTCAAGATTCATGAGGACTATCCACAGTTGCACTTGTTGAGCACGTCTCACTACAAGAGGGTCAATGATGCCTTCACAATGCATATAACGAGGTCACTTCAGCAAAGGACTCATCACAGAATATCAAAGGAAGCTCAGGAGTTGATAGAGAGGTACGGATGTTGGTTTATCCAATTTCCGAAATTTACTTATATCAGACTACAAGGGTTCTCTTCATATCCTTACAGATTGCCCAGATACCCTACGAACAGAATTTTGATGTTGGAAATATCTAGGCAACTCATTGCCTATGACAAGATTTAGAAGAATAAGATGAAATATTCCCCCTTAATTTTTTCCCAAAATGAACATTCAAATCAGCAACCAAACACTGATTAGCGTTAGCTCCAAAATGCAAATCAGCAAAGAAGATAACTCTAACCAAGAATGTTCACCAAGATCCCAATGTGGGCGAGGTGATAGCATATGGTCAAAGGATCGTTAGGCATAAACAAAGCTGAAAGTACAATTCTTCTACTGATGCAGGCATCCACAAGCAGTGGGGATTCTCCACTTATTCAGTGGGTGAAATTATTACAATTATTAAAGGCGGCAAGCTAGCCATTTAAATCCTCACTTCCACTTATTTTCGTGGGGGGAATACAGTCATCACAACCACTTATTATCGTGGGGGGAAACAACATGAATAAAGATGATTATTTAAAAACTCAACCACTCAATTGTGGGAGTATAAACAAATATATATTGCAGCAACTAAACTATCAGCTGTTAGTACTACTAACAAGCTTTACAATTAATGAACCCAAGCTACAAATGAGAATGATATGCTTCCAAAAACACTCAATGGTTAAAGTAACACTTCCTCTAACATTTACAATGCCAAAATGATATAGAAAGAAACTCAGAACAACATTATAACAATTTCTAACTAATCTGATCAGAAACATGAAATACAGAAAATCAAATCAGCAAGATGAGAATTCACCATAATGGACGTATCTTCCTCAAAACAACTCGGAAAGCTCTCAAACCACAACCAATCAACAGCTAAGAGCTAGGCGTCCAACCTCCATTGAGAAAACGAGCCAAAAACAGAGAGAAACAGCTGGCACGATTCCCAAGACAGTCAAGAAGAAAGGTACGACCTCCAGGAAAGGTCGACCTTCTCCCAAAAATCAGAAACTTCACTAAAAAATCTGAAAACTTCTAGAAAGGGTCGCCCTTCATAGTGAAACAACATGGACGAATACCCAAAATGAAATAAAATTCGTTGGTGAAGCTATGATCAGAAATTCACTTCAGCCATGACGAACCAGCAACTCAGGAAACATGCTATACATCAGCAACCTGTTGAAAACATCAGAATTGAAGCTCAATCTGCACCTCTGAATGAAGTACAGTCTCATATCTCCACCTAGGAAGCCATAGTTTCAGGCCCGAAGGATGGATTGAATTTGCAAAGCTTCCCCTTAGCCAGGTTCTGGATTCATTCCAGCAGCGTAACTTTGCTCTTCAAAAATATGCATAATCAGCTCATCAATAAACATCAATATATAGACTTCAGTTGGCAAATGAAGCAACAAGAGACTCTTCAATTTCCAAGAAGTTGAATCACTTCAACTTCCAAAAGGGATGCCACCTTTTTTGCGCTTTACTTTTTTGAAATAATAAAAAATCATTCAACTTCCCCTTTAGGCGTCCAACTTCATTTTGCAACAATAAAGCATTTAATAAATAATTAAATGCTCACTTGAGCCCTTAATGTCCCCTTCTTTAAAACAACTTGAAGTCATCAAGCCTAGGCGTGGGGTACAACTTCAAAACATGAAAATTGACTAAGTATAAAACTCAGTCCATGGAGATAACCAAAACCAAAGCCAAAACTGAAACTGATGAAAGGCAAAATGATTGGAGCTAAACTGATGATGATGCCACTGCCACAATTAGACTTACTAAAAATAGCCAACTGCTATAAATAGTAAATCCACAACAAAACCCACAAAAAACTGAACTGAGCTAGAAGCAGGACTTAATGAAATTGGAAATCCTAAATTTAACACATCTGAGTAGCCTACAGATTTCCGGAAGTAGGCTAAAACCTCAAGAAGAGCATAGGGCTAAAATGGGGACATTACATAAGAAGAAATGAGGATTTGACTTCCCGATCGTCATGGGAAATTCAAATGAAGTTTTTCCTTCACTGCTGGCAGCCAAGGAAGCAGAAAATAAGCTTTAGCTTTTCCACTTCTCTTATCATACCAGCAGGCAGTATTATGATCCTCATAAGAATATCAGATGGATACTGTCAGAGGAATTCAGACATAAGAAAAATATTGAAAATTTCTGGGCAAGTGCGTCAGATGAAGCTGAAATAAGGAGAAGGATGTTTTCCAAGATACCATTAAGCATGATTAGGGAATGCGACATTGTTCTAGTGCCAGACCAGGTTGACAAAGATGTGAATGTCATGCAGGCTAATTATGAGATAGTAAGCAAGACACCACTCCCACTTCCGAATTGGTCTAAGCCAGAGATTACAGATTTGGATACACTTTGCATACCAGTCCTAACGTTCACAAGAGGATGGGTCGAGAGGCATGTGAACAGGCTCAAGAGCAGGGGAATCCCTCTTACTTATAATTTAATGGGAGATCACAGGCCGCCAACTATCAAGAAGAAAAAGCAAGTTGCTCGAGATCCAGAGCCACGACGAGTAGAACCAGTCCAGCCAGAGCTCCCCAGAGTTGAGGTGGCATCACCTACGCCATTAAGGACTCATTCTCTAAGTATACAGGAGGTCTCACTATTTGCGGATCAGCAAGCAAGGTTGAATGAAGAACGGGGATTACAAGGGACAAATCAGCCACCTCGTAGGGAGTCGGTTGGCCAGAGCGTCAATGTACCTAGAAGAGAAAACCAACAGGAGATATAGGAAGAAACATCCACAGACACTCGCTTCCAGCGTGAGATCGAGGCATCTCTAGAGGATGACACTGCTATAGGATAGGAGGACCAAGGTTCAGGAGATACTCAAACTGTAGAGGTTGGTGAGCCTCGTCGGGATGAAGTTAGAGAAGAGGTTCATGAGGAGGAGGTAAGAAATGAGCAGCCATTTATGATTTCCAACTTGTAGCAGGTGGTGCTAGATTGGCTCAAAGACAAGATGAGGAGGAGCCCCATTGAAGAAATTGATCCAACAGTTGAGAAGGAAGAATTCTTGAGTAGGATCAATGCGCCTCCAACAAAGAAAAAGGCTAGAAAGTTTTTGAAGATTTCAACAGATGAAGATGGCTCTCACACCCTTCACGTGGTTGTAACAAGGGTTGAGTGCGATCGAGATGAGGCCGTTTCAGAAAATTATGTGATCACCACCATGGAGTTGGGTCACCCTACTGGAGCACAGATAATTCATGAGTGTGATAACTCCTATCAGGCACTCAAGGACAGGCTGCTCCGAATCGAAGGCAAGTATAAAAGATTGAAGGAGCACAAAATGTTGATTGGTTATGTACAGCACTTGTCGCATCCTTGTGGGCAAGAAAATCTTGCAATTGAGCTCCGAACTAAGTTCCCCAAAGAATCAGTCAGCGGCTTGGAGGACTTGAGGAAGATGGCACAGGAGTTAGATAAATGGGTTGCTAGTGTTCACGCTGAGATAGAGAAGTTTATGGAAGATCTTGCTCATTCCTATCAGCAAGCCTCTGGCACTATGGAGCGAATGGATGCAGTTGATTAGGCTTGGGGTGATGCTCGTATCTATCAGAACAAGGTTGTCCTTCGTTTAGAGGCTTTGATGCATACTCCCTTGCGGAATTTGGTTGAGCAAGGCATGATACAGGAGGGTGATAGATATGACTTCACCAACTGGTATTGTTCAGTGGTCACAGGCCAAGGATTCTTTGATGCAACACAGGCAGATTCGGTCAAAGTCAGAAGGGCCATGGTGAACATTCTTGATGGAGTCCTGAACACATTGGAGGCTATCTTTGCTAGGAGGCTAACTTCTGAGGAGGTGACTGCTGATGGTTTGAAGAGTAAACTTCCGCCTTTCTTTTCAGAGGTGAAGACTTTTGTTCAAGATGACTTTGAGAACACCTCAACCTTCTCCAGCCTTATTCAGAATACCCAGGATGCCTTGGCCGCTTGGAGGAAATCCTATACTCAACATGGGCAGACAGTTACAATGTTAGAATTTCAACTTGATCACATCTCGCCCATCTCTGTTCAAGAAGTTGAAACTATGCTAGCCAGATTCATTGACTTTGCAGCCAAGGAGAAAGAGAATGGAAATTCCCTTTTGGATGAGGATCTTTTAGAAGATGATGGTGAGCATTAATTTCCCCATGATGCTTCAGCTGTGAGTGGGAATCTTTTGGTTCATTTATTGCCCCACTCTTCTTCATGGCAGTTTTTAGGGTTAGGGCTAAGGTGGCACAATCTGAGCCATCCATCTGATTGTAATCTGAGCCATCCATTGGACTTGGCCAGCTATAAAAGGGGCATCCCCCCTCATTTGTACCTCATTAGACATTAGAGATTAGATCAGACATTAGAACAGAGAGATAGCTTAGAACTAGCATAGTTGATAGATTGATAGTTTGGAGAAGGAAAGTTTTTTATTTGAAAACTTTGTAAGAAATTGTTGTGAACACTCTCTCAATAAAAAGAGTTTTCATTGATGATGATCTTGTCGTTTGTTGTGAGTAGCTAGCAAGGTTTCTTCGTCCTTCTGATTCGAGTAGTAATTTAAAGTAGCGTAAATTTCATTTCATGCAAATACATAGTAGTAATGGAATGTGGTGTTTGATCTAAGCAAGCTTCACTTATCCCTACCACTAGCGGGCTCATTGACGGTGTGTTCGCTTTGTGTGGTCAACTAGAAACGTTGTGGACATAACTTCAATCATAGTTTGAATGATGGTATGTGTCGTTGTGATGGTATCTTCATGTCAAGTGGTGGTTTGAATATCTTTAGTCACCTCCCTTGAAAATTGCACCGACTTCGTGGAAGCTGTCTGACGCGAGGCAAAGCGAAGTTCGATTGAAGTTTGCTGAAGTTGAGCTCCATATTTCGTACTTAGATAAAATTTAGACTTTCTAAACCCTACACTCATTTACAAGATCATCCAAGCTAGATAGAATTTTGAAAGTTCTTAAAAAGAAGACTATCATTCAGCCGACATTACTACAATCCTCTGTTCCTGCAAAAGAGCAGCCCAAACCATTTTATATATCTTTATATATAGGAGGTTTTAAGTTGAGCAATTGCATAATTGATAGCGGAGCTTTTGACAACGTTATGCCCTTACAAATTATGAATGCGTTGGGACTTTCATGCACCCCGACTCAGGAAAAGTGTTATTCACTTGAGTCCAAGCCGGTGTTGTTAGTCGGTCAACTCAAAGATGCGCAAGTAAGGCTAGCATCGTGTCCAGAGAAAAAGATCATGATGACCATCCTGGTGGCTGATATTCCTACCAGCTATGGGATGTTACTTAGTATAAGTTTTTGCAAAGATCTTGGAGGAGAAATACAGATGGATTGGTCGTTCGCGACAATCCCATTGAAGAAAGGCACTTTTAAGCTGGAACCTGAAACCAAATCAAAGTTCACAGTGGTGAAGTCCCAGGACCCACATGCTCAAGTGTTGTATCAAGACACGGGTCCAGGCATATATGCTATGGTGTCAGAAGTGACGGGAGATTGTCAGAATTTTGCACTTACCACAGAATTGTGAAACGAAGAATCGAAGATGTGGACGATGCAGTTTGATGACAGTTGTTCGACTTCAGGCTCCGAAGCGGGAGTAGTGATTATCTCTCCCGAAGGTCGTTTATATCCTTTCGCATATAGGTTGCAATTCGATTGCACTAATAATACTGCTGAATATGAGGCGCTTTTATTAGGTCTCAAAAACACAAAGGATATGGGGATCAAGCTGCTTCAAGTTGAAGGAGATGCAGAGCTAATCGTTAAGCAGGTCAGTGAGCAGTTTCAAGTAAGAAAGAATCGTCTCCAAAACTACAGGCAGAGGGTGTGGAATGCAATCAACTGGTTTGATGCATTTATCATCAAATATATTTCAAGAATGAACAATAGCAAAGCTGATGCACTTGCAGTTTCAACCGCTCTTTTTATGCCTAACTCTGACTTTCGTTAGAATTCATTTGCTATTGAGCTAATCTACAGACCAATTGTTCCTGATAATTCAGACAACTGGCAAGTCTTCAGTGACGATGAGGATATCGAAGAATTTCTCATCATGGGAGACAACTACAAAGAATTGTTCTTTGAAGGAAGTTCAACTTCTCACAAAGAGTCAATTGCTGAAGAATCTGAGGTTATAGAATCTGGAATCATACAGTTGAAGGGAAATCAAATTCCTAAAGGTTTTGTATCCTTAGAGGATATTTTTGACAGGCGTGATCGTTACATCCAAGATCAAAAAAGGTCAGGGGTGAATACTTCATCAGAATATAATCAAGTCAACATAGGTACTGAAGACAAGCCTTGGTTTGTGAATTTGGGTAAATGTTGTACTCCTAAAGAAACTGAGAGGTTTACCGCCTTGTTCAAGCAGTACAAGGATGTTTTCGCCTGGTCATATGAAGATTTAAAGGTCTTCACACCTGTTGAATTGTCTCACACAATTCCGCTAAAGTCTGATGTTAAGCCTTTCAGGCAAAAACAAAGACATTATAATCCGCACATTCAGAGTACTATCTACGTAGAAATTCAGAAGATGGTGGACTCGAGGATAATTTTTCCTATTCATCAGTCCACCTAGGTGTCAAACATTGTTCCTGTGCGCAAGAAAAACAGAGAAATCAGAATTTGCGTTGATTTCAGGAACTTGAATCAATCGTCCTTAAAGGGCAACTATCCCTTACCTATCATGGAGCATACATTGCAGATAGTTACCGGATCAGAGATGCTATCACTTCTTGATGGTTTTCTGGCTATAATTAGATTGTAGTGGCCGAGGAGGATCAGATCAAGACAGCTTTCACCATGTCGTGGGAAACATTTGCTTATGAAAGGATGCCTTTCGGCCTTATCAACGCCGGTGCTACTTTTCAAAGAGCCATGGACTTAGCGTTTGGTGATCTTAGGAATAAGATCATAGTCGTCTATCTTGATGACTTAACCGTTTTTTCAGATAAATGGATTGATCGCTTTTCACATCTCGTGGAAGTATTCGAGAGATGCAGGCATCACAAAATATCTTTGAATCCGAAGAAGACAATCTTTGCAGTGATGGAAGACAAGCTACTTGGCCATATTGTTTCCAAAGAAGGTACCAGAATAGATCTTAATCGGGTGGATTCAATTAGAAACCTGTCTCTCCCTACAAGCAAAACGTAGGTGCACTCCTTTTTCGGTAAAGTTAACTTTATCCGAAGGTTCGTACCTTATTTTGTTAGAGCTGACGAAGGAGATCTCAGCAATGATGAAGAAGACGTCTACTTTTGTGTGGACGAATGAAGGAAAACAGGCCTTTACCAAAATCAAAGAAGCTATTGCTAATGCGCCAGTGTTAGTTCGGCCTAACTTTCAGAAGATTTTATCCTTTACTGTTACGCGTCAGAACACTCATTGTTTGCCATTCTGACACAGAAGCTCAGTGAGGAGGGAGAATCTCCTATTGCTTTTATGAGTGCTAATTTTAAGGATGCTGAGATGCGTTATTCTCAGATCGAGAAGAACGTTTATGTTGTTGTCAGAGCTGTCAAGAATTTTAGATTTTATCTCTTCAATTCTCATACAACGGTGTATGGCACTGATCCAGCGGTCAAAAGTGTGCTTACCCAACAGGAGATAGGCACAAAAAGAGGGAGCTGGATCGCGAAAGTTCAAGAATATGATCTGGAGATTAAACCAACCAAGCTTGTTTGCGGGCAAGGTCTTTGTTGATTGTTGGTAGAAGACGGAGATTGTAAATTTCAGAGCAATGGTGGAATTGGTTCAAAACAGGAAATTGAAGAGGACCTTCCTTTGGTCCTATTAGTTGATTCTGCGGAAGAATGGTACACACCTCTATGGTATTATTCGGCATATGGTGAATGTCCACGTCACATGGACAAACAACAGAAAAGAACACTGAAATTGAAAGCACAAAATTTCGTGCTTGTTAACAACGTTCTATACAAGCATGGTCTTGACGGAACTTTTCTTCTATGCGTCGATAGCGACTAGCAGCAGAAGTTGTTGGATGCATTTCACAGTCAAGCATGCAGAGGGCACTTTTCATCAAGGGTCACTGCATTCAAGATCTTGCGGGCACAGTACTATTGGCCTACTATGTTTCGTGACACATATGAATGGGTATACAAATGTCAGTTATGTCAGCAGTTTGCTGGTAAAGTCAAATTGGCATCTCTCCCACTCAGGCCAGTGATTATTGATGCTTCGTTTCAGCAATGGGGTATTGATTTCGTAGGTTCTATCAATCCTAGTTCCAGCAAGGGGCATGTGTATGTCCTTACAGCGACAGATTATTTTACAAAATGGGTTGAGGCGGTTCCTACTAAACGAGCTACGCCCGAAGTAGTTTGTAGTTTTCTAAAGGAGAATATAATTTCTCTCTTCGGAGTTCCCCAAAAAATTGTGGCTGATAATGCAACTTGCTTCTCATCAAAGGAGATTTTAAGTTTTTGTTTTGATCATGGCATCATGCTGTCACATTTGTCAGATTATTACCCTCAAGGTAATGGACAGGCCGAATCATCCAATAAGAACATTGTCACAATTATACGCGAGTTAGTTGAGTCAAATCAACGAGCTTGGCGTAACAAGTTATATGACGCCCTTTGGGCTGATCGTATAACTCCAAAAAGAGCTATTGGCACCTCACCTTTTATACTTTTGTATGGTACAGAAGCTATTCTACCCATTACCTTGGAGTTGTCTGCTTTACAGCTGGCATCTGCAGTGGAGGATGAAGAATTCAATGATCCTATTTAGAAGTGGATGTTGCTCCTGATGAAGCTTCAAGAGGAGAGGACAGAGGTTGTTGATAAAATCACTCAGCATCAGGAAAGAGTGAAGAATATTTTTGATAAGAAGGCTCGTCACAGAGACTTTGAAGTTGGAGATCTAGTCCTTTTGTGGGACAAAAGGCATGAGCCAAAAGGAATGCATGGAAAATTTGATTCCTTATGGTTAGCGCCCTTCCAGATACATGAATCCGCCAGAGAGAACACATATATTCTCTCACATCAGGATGGAAGGCTCTTCCCGCTTCCTTATAGCGGGCAATATCTTAAGCACTTTAACCCTCCGGGGGAGGAGTAATATTGTAAATATTTTGTAAATACTTTTTATGCTTTATCATTATGTTGTTTTGTGTTTCCCCGTTTTGTGATGTTTTCTCGTGTTTTAGGTGATTTAGGTAGTCTTGTTTTAGGTGATTTCTAGGTTAGGTTTTTAGGAAACTCCAATGTTTTTAGGTGAATAGGGAAAGTCTTGACTCCAATGCCCAATCGTAAATCATTGGTCTACATAACACTGAGATTCTTAGGTTCTCCTATGCCGTAGGTATCTGACATAGTCACCAGATGGAGCCTAATGTTGTACCCAAACCAATTTTTTTTGCTTCATCAAGGCATTTTGTTTAAAATAGTCTAAACCTTGCTAAAATGATGTTAAATACAGTTTTTGGGCAATATCAAGCAAGGAGTTTTGTCAATGTTTTGTCAGTCAAAGGCGGTATCCATTGATCAGAACCTGAATCAGAGACTCAAAATGAAGTATTTCACGATGGAGCAGCATTTTGCGACGATAATTATACTTTTGAATGGTCATTTCAATGATCAAGATGAAGATTTCAGTGGTCAATTTTTGAGGATTTCTGAAGGAAAAGCAGAATTGTGCCCCTGTAGCCCAGGGGCGCCCTTCTTTTTGAAGGCCTAAATTTGTGATAAATGCTCATGGATACAATCAATCTCTTTAGAATTAGTCTGCCTATCCGATGAGCTATCCTGCGAGGCTACCCAAGTCTCGTAACTCCGGTAATTGGCAACAGAAGTTGAAGATTCCAAAGTTCCGGATTGCAGAAGCTTGTCTTTTTCCAGCTTTTGCGCCCCTGTAGCTTAAGGGCGCACTTCTTAATGGAGGTTTAGATCTTGGTATTCCTGATGGTTGATGCAGTCAATCTCTTCACGAATAGTCTGCCTATCCGACGAGTTATCAAACGCAGTCATCCGAGTCCCAGAGCACCGGCAATCGGCGTCTGAAGATGAGCTTATGAAGAGACTTCACATCACAGAACTTCCTCACATGGTGTAACTGCACCCCTGTAGCTCAGGGGCGCCCTTCAAAATGACATCTGAGATGGCAGAGTTTGCTGACGAGGTCTTCCTAACATCAGTGCTACTCTAGCCCAACTTCGCGATGCACCAAGTTTCCTATTAATCCGACATTCTAAGAGATCGTGGCAGGGATTCTACCAAGCACGTAATTTTACGAGCGGACTGGCATAAAATATTCATTGTATTTTTGTAGGCCAGGGGCGCCTAGCCTTTAGGCCTGTCAGATGAAGTTGTTCACATTCGAAGTCTTCACGGGATTTGAGTGTAATTACTTTATCTATCCAACGAGCCCAGCCGTCAGCCTTCAGGATTTTGCAAATGCTTGTACGTGCAAGGTCTTTGGTGAAACACTACAAAACGAAGACAGCTCAGAAAATGGCTAAGTCTGGTCGTTTATTCCATCTTGGGAAAGGCGCCTTTCTATTTGAGGTCTTAGAAGCAGTTTTCTCGCTTCATCACCTCTAGAGACTTCTCTAGTAGGTCCTTCTGGTTACGTGTCAAAACAGACGGTGCACGAATCAGGTCATCCTAGCTCCAGATTTCAGAGGTCAAAGTAGGGCATCTGGTTGAGAATGGTAATTTTGTCAAAATGGTGTTTGTGCCTTGTCAAGCCAGGCGCACCCTTACCTTAGGGGTCTTTAACACAGCTTTCAAACACCTTGCGTATATTCGTTGGATGCGAAATACTTCTAGTCGCGCAATGAGCTTGGTTGCTTGTCAACGGGGTTCACCGTTCGTTGTTAGCAGCCGTTTGAAGCGTCAGATGATAGTTTGGAAAAATGGTGAAGTCTGGTATCTAAAAATCAATTTAATCAAGGGCGCCTAATTCTTTGAGGTGCTAAATGATGGATTTTGCAGTGATGACTCCCAACAAACATTTCTTCCTTGCTCTACAGGCTTCGCAATGAATACACTTGTTCAGTCTCAGCATCATCTAGTCACCTAGAAATCAGTGTCGAAAATGGCCAGTTATAACTTTGTAGTCAGCTAGAAAATAGGAAATTAATTTTAAAATGCAATATCTTGAGCAAATGGACGCCTATGAGGTCAAATGAAGACTTTTTGAAATCAGTGAAGTTTTGCCGGTGAATCCAAGTGCTTTACTTGGTTTGTCAACTAATGTTAAATAGTATTTAATATTTAATTTTGCATATTTAAGCATTAAATGGCAATTTTCTAAAGATGGCGCCTTTGCAAATTGCATAATGAATATTTTATTATTATTTAAATTTCGAACTTCAAGTCAGTGGCAGTGTAACTGAAGGGGGTCCAATCAGAATCATTCTATTTTGGTCGAGGTTTTGAATCTTGCAGTGAACAATATGGTATGAATTTTCCTTATTTAAGAATGGCGCCATCATTAAACAATCATTCAGCTTCAAGAAAATTCGTATTTTGAAGAGCAAAGGCGAATTTTATAGACAAAGGCGAATTCATCATCAGCAATCAAGGGCAATTTCATCAAACATTTCTTTTTGCAGGTTTCAAGTTCACAATTTATCAGCAAGTTTGAAGAACAGGGATGATTCTCACAGAAGAAAGAACTTATAAAAACGTCTTTTTTCTCCTTGATTCTCAAATTTCTTTCAAAATACAATTCGCATGTTCTTGAAATTGGCGAGTTTGACAAGTCTCAACATCTGGATCATTTCTATATAGCTTCCTCGAATTAAAATCGTGCGCTTGATTTTTCAGGAATTTTAACTCTAGAAGATTCATTCTCGAGTTTCTAATTTTCTCAACTGAAAACTCTTTGCATGGTCGAGTAGAAGTCGGATTTTCGCATTTCTGACATTCTAGGTTGTCTTACAATCTTTTTTCTGGACGAAACCCATATCTCAAATTTTTCGCTGAAAATAACTCTTCAAAAGGCTATTTTTAGCCTTAGCAGGCTATTTTTAGCTTTCCAGAAATCTTGTCAGAACATAGTCAAGTTCATAGTCAACAGGCGAGTTTTTCAGAATGCAGTACACTCAGCACGAATATAGGACCAAAACTGTCCTTACTCACGACTTCATCGCGAAAGTTGAGACGAATCTCTACAAGGTGCTACCAGAAGCAATTCTAGATCCAGTCAAGATCAGAGATTCAATTATTTGAAACATTCAGCAGTCTGGGTTAGTGGAGGCCGCTTCCATACCTATCTTCGTTCATTGTATTGAATTCGTGATGTCTTGTATTAAGCATTACGATTCTACTACTCGTGAGATAGTGTCAGTAGATGGATGAGTCATTTGCAGTCTTAAGCCTCTGAATGTTGAAAGAAGTTTTGGTATAACTCAGCACCCGAACAGTCTAGTTATTTCTATGGAGCAATGCGAGCAGGCATTTAATGCTAATGTGGACAAGTGCCAGAGTAAAATGGCAGAACGATGATTAAAGCAAGCAAAGAACAGATTGCCAAACAATGTGGGTCGTAGTGAGTACAAGGATGAGTATGCGATTTGTGATGAGCCACACTCCGATGATCCACTCTGCTACCATTGTAGTGATATGCTCTGATACTACTGTGATGAACCGACACTCTAGTGCAATGATTTCACGGTGCTTGTAGGTCTGATTTGTGGTTTTGTATTTTGCTTTTTCTTGTTTTTGTGTTTTGATGTTTGATGCCAATGATATACATGAATTTAACAAGCACATGCATATGATATGAACTCAAAATAAACTAAACTTCAATGATACTCAAGCATTGACTCAATTTCATAGTTAAGAGACTTTCTTCATTGCATAAGAGGGAGTAAATAAGTGGATGACTTACATTCATTTCAAAGAGATACTCGAGCAAGATTTAAAATGATAGTCCAGATGCATTCTTCATGATATAAGAGCTTACATGTAGTAGAAGACTTGCACCAAATTCAAAAGACAATACATCTTATGAGTTAATTTAACTTATAGCCAAACATCACTGTGAATAGTGACGTGCTACAGTACCTACCCCTAGTAGATTGCTCATACAACCCAAAATATGAACTTCTCCCACTGTAATCTGGATGGAATGTCTTCTAATGATAAGGGTGCCCCTTTTTGGTGTGAAAGCAGCCAATAAAGAAAGGCGTTTTATTTCCTTTGAGCTGATCAAACCCTCGAGAAGGTGCGGCTAGCTGTAGATGAAGAAATCAGCTTCCAAACCTTCATAAATTGCGAACCACGTCTTCTAAATGGCGAATGGCGACTCTAGCAGCAAATATCCTTCCAGAAGATGCCTCCAACAACTTGTAATCAGCAAATTATAGCTCCAAATGAGTCAACAAGAAACTGACCAGAAACTTTAGGGTGGTATTTCACACCATCAAGAAGCCAAAATTGAAGAACAAAGCCCCGTTCAGGCTCACCCACTGCAGAAATCAGGAAACCCTAGTTTCCCTCTCTCCCAAACACACTTCCAAACTTCAATCAGCTAAACATATCCAAGCATGAATGGGTCGAACTTTCTCTTGCATTCTTATAATTTCTCATTGAAAACACTATTCACTTAAGTTATGTCTTTTTTCACTTTAGCCATGAATAGTAACTGAAAAATAGAAAGTGACCCCTTTAAATAATAGACACATGGTCCCTAAGCCTGAGGAAGTGAAATAAATGGTGAAGATCATCATTTTAAGCTCCAATAACATGCCAAACGCACAAATTCACCATGTCACCATACTTCGGATACCAACACTGCATTTTACCGACCAAGTGCCTGTTCAAGTGACCCTCTATCCAGAACCATTAGCCTACGAGGATCGACATAATAGGCTAATCCACCAACTCTGATGCTCGTGAAAGAATGGGGACATTACACGATTCTAATTACACTCTTGAATCGTGTCTCAGGTCAATCACATGCAAATGTTTTCCAGCCTTGGATGTATTACATCATTGGTTGCATCATATCTGGGTAGAAGCATTATGATTGGGCATCCTTCATCAGCAATGTTATCCACAAGCAGATCACCGGTTTTTTAGTTGCTCATGAGTTTCACATGTGTTCTTATCTCGTGTACTTGATTGCTTATCAGGGTCAGTTCCGAGGACTAAACACCATGGGCATTCTCAATGTTCAGAAAGTCTATCAGTATTACGATCAGCTTGAGTTCACTAAGGCTGAACGTCATTTTAAGCTTGTTCATGAGGCTTTTCTAACTTATATAGTGAGAAATTTGGACCGGGAGTTGCACGTTCGTATCTCGGCAGTTGCTAGAGCAGCGATGGATTGTTGGGCGGATTGGTTTATTCAGTTCCCGAGATACACCTACATCCGAGTATATGGATTTACAGGAAATCTAGCTATGTTCCACGTTATCCTTCAGATAAGACAATTTTTATGGAGTTCCTGAGGCAGTTGCATGGTGTTCATTGTCATTTACATCGCAAACACAGACCATCTGCCACTTTTCCTTTTCAGTTGGGAATATATTGGTGCAAGTCAGCAGTTGATGCCAAAGTTGCAGGACAGGAGCTCGAGAAATATCATCTAAAATATCTTGTGGAGGCACGTGCTTATGATCTTTGGGGTCATTACACAACTCGCCTTGCTGGACGCGCATAACATAAGCCTTCTATGGAGGATTATTGGGAAAATTGCGCGGATGACTTCGAGGTTCGCAGACGTAGCTACGGTCGCTTCTCTCTCTCGCAGATTTCTGTTTTCTTGTCAGAAGATGTGGGAGGTTTATCAAATGATGAGGGAGAGGTCCTTCCTCAGTTTTAGAGAGCAGGTTGACACACAGCCATTGTCGGCAGTTGATTGGTACGCCAAGGAGTACGCAACAATAAAAGAGAGGTCAAGTAGAGTTATTCAGAACAATATACTTTACCTCGACAGCAAGAAGACCAGGAGGGTGAGTGTGCCTAGAGCAGAGCCGCCAGTGGCAAATCCTTTGCTACCTTCCTCGTCAAAACCTAAACAGAAGAAGAGGAATAACCCTCCTAAGAAAGGTCAAGCGCCAAACAATTCAAAAGGTAAGGTGCTTTCCATTGATACACACACGGAGCCTGATAGACAGCCCATCACAAAGCCAGTTCAGAGTCCACCAGTGCCTGAGGTTCAGCCTCAAGTTCCTACACCAGTTCCGGAGCAATCACCAGCCCCAGTTCACATTGAATTGGATTTAGAATCCCTGTCTCGCAATGGTTCCTCTACATATTCACTCTCGTCACAGCCTCCTGTTGCTAGTACAGACCCTTCCAGTAGCATTAGCCGAGATCCGTCTTGGATTGAGGCGCAGCTAGGAAGGAAGAGGAGGTAGCCATCCTATGTCCTTAATCATTCAGATTTTGATCAGGGTTATTAGGATGCGGCAGACAAGAGGATCAAGAACATGGTCCACGTGGTGAGGAATACTGACATGGAGATTGTCGTTGAGACTGCTATACCCCCACAGGGGAAGAGCTTGGATGAGTTGGAATCTCAAGACTTTGAGGTTATTACAGTCAATCTTGGTCGTAGCACAGGTCAAACTCAAGTTGATCTCCTACAGGTTGCTACAGACAGTGCCAGGGATAGGATGTTGAAGGAAGGAGAAGATAAGGCAGCCCTCAAGGCTGAAATTAGACAGCTTTGTCAGTACATTTCTAGCCTTGTACACAGTATAGATGTCATCGCTACACTCCCACCGATGCTTGAGCCTCTAGCAAAACAAGGTCAACTTAATCATTTAGTTGCATATGGCAAGCGTTTGGATGAGTGGGAAGAGGAGTTCGTTGCTAGAGGTCGTGCTATGCTTACAGAGTTATATCAGTTGTAGTACAATGCACGAGAGCTCCATATTCGTCTCCAGGATGAGGAGCAAGACATGGCGATTATTAGACCTCGGGATGAGATTATGATTGCTCACTTGAGTATGGCATATGAATCAGTCACAAATGCAGAAGATAAGGAAGCTATCTACTCTTGGAAAACACAATTGGTTTTCAAGGCAAAGATAGAGGAAACAATGGCATCAGAGTTGGCTGAGAGTAGAGAGCACGTTACTAGTGCACTCCGGTCTATGAGAACCTTAGTATCTCGCTTACCGTGTCGATATCAGATCAAGGGTGGTGCTTACGTTGAACTTACTGATGTTCAGTCAGAGCTCCAAGCACTCATTCATACTATTTTAAGTGGGGAGACCGTTGGCTATAAGATTAATCAGCTTACAGTCATGTCATCATTGTTCAATGAAGCAACAAGGAGCAGAAGTGAACTTCAGTTCCCACCTCTCAGAATAGACATTTTACACAGGAGTTAAACTTGGCGTTACCTTCTCAAGTTAACTCGTTGTCTCCTCTCATGCATATCTATTCTGAGATCAACTTTATTCACTTGGAGTTTGATTTAGGGTTTATGTTAATTGATGGTAGTTTTCCAGTTAACGTGCTTTCAATAAGGATGTGCATGCTTGCACAATTGTCCATTTTTAGATTAGATGTTTTGGTTAACTGATGGTTGTTTTCCAGTTAACTGTATTGTTTCCTTTATTAGGGTTTAGCAATAAATATTGCATGCATTGCAAGACTGTAGTTGACTCAAGGTGATTTTAGGGTTCCCTACACCTTTCGATGTCTATAAATAAGAGTTTTTGCTCATTTGTACATAACTTTTGAGTGATAGCATACATGCTGTGCCCACCTTGCCTATAGTATCGCTATTATTGTATCTATTCAAGAACTTTTGTACAAGAGAGAAATATATGTTGTGCCTACCTTTCCTTCAATATTGCTCGTTTTGTATCTGTTCATACGTTTTTGCTATTATGATGAATTGTTATGCCACTCGGGTTTCATGCAATTATAATGGTGAATTCTTTCCTTAGTTAGATCAAATATGTTTTGTGTTCAATAAACTTGTCCAGATTGAGCTGATAGTTGTGCCACCTTGCCTTCAAGTTGAGAATCTGAACTTGGTTATCGTGTGATGTGTGTGAATAATAAACTTATTTAGATTGAGTTGATAGATGTGCCACCTTGCCTTCAAGTTGAGAATCTGAATTTGGTTTATTGTATATTGTTGTTCCCAATAAACTTGTCTAGATTGAGCTGATAGATGTGCCACCTTGCCTTCAAGTTGAGAATCTATACTTGTTTATCGTCAGATAGTCATCCTTGCTCCATTTTCTCATGCTCTGTTTTCTTGAGGAAACTGGATAGATTTTAAGTAATTAGCCTAGTTGTAGTTAGTGATCTGCGAAACCAGAAAATACTTAGCTACAACGTATAGAGTTTTCATGAAAGCCTTGTACCTCTACAGCTGAGACAAAAAGACAAGAGATAGTTTAGATTACTTTTCCCTTTCCAAGCATTTTTGTTAAGCATAACGAGGGAGCTTCCCCTCCTAATTTGAAGAGCACTCATTGCGTAGTGTGCATAGCTGTCCGTACCAACTTATACTCTAGAGGTGTTAGTTGTTACGCCAACAAGTTGTTATCCTTATATCTAGAACAAGGCACTTCCTTTTTTCTGCTTTATTCATTTCTTCTTCAGATTTTTTAGGAGAAAACTTACTTACCTAAACTTGCCACTCCACTAAGATGGGTGTTTGTAAATACTAGAAGCTTCACTTATTCTATAAAAAAGACCTAGGGTGCATAACTGAGAGAAGCGCAGAAAAGATAGAGAGAGAGAAATATCGAGTGCAATTTAATTCCTTTCAGTTTAATAAAACACCGACTTTTTAGTAGTGTTCATATTTTCAACAATGTGTGTTTGCAAGTTATTGTACTCAAGTCTGCTATTTTGACTGAAAATATAGTGTACAGTTAGGGCTGATTTTCTAAGCGCAAAATGTGCTTACCAAAGTCTAAAACTTTAAATTGATATCAGAGCACATTACTTGAAATCTTCTAAATCTGTTTATGGAGTGTGTTGCTACAGTTCAAAGCGGTTGTCGGAGGATTTTAGTAAGTGTGATGCCCTTGCTTCAGTGATTGAAGTGATTTGGACTTGTGAGAGGTTGTATGCTGGGAAGCCTAGGTGCGCCACCAATTGGAGTGTTTATCTGCACCTGTGATAGGCTGTTGATCTGAGTTATTCCCAGCTAATACAGCTACAATTATGGTTAGTCTCGGTCTTAGAGAGTGTGACTGTCTAGAGAGTGCTTCTGACTTTACACTTATAGCTTGCAAATGCTATTGGAGGAGGTTAATCTTTGGAGTTTTGTGGAGATAAACATTGCATCTGCTACTAATACTGTTTAGTTGGTTTGAAATAACAAAAAGTCAGCCAAAATGAAGCAAATCATCTTAGATTTGGTGAAGAACCATTTCATCCCTCACATCACGAAAAAGAGGATAGTGAAGGAGATGTGTGATGCCTTGACCACTCTGTCTCAAAGTGAACATCTACTAAAGAACAAGCTTAGTGCCATATGCATGAGGGATACAAACATGTGGCCAATTAACTTATGAAGATCACTGAAATTCAAGACTAGCTCACTACTATCATGTTAAAGGTGGATAATGATAAGTTGGTGTCCACAGCTTTAGATGTGCTCTCTCCATCCTAGGACCCATTTGCTTGGGCTATTTGTGCTCACGAGAAGCTTATTGCTTTTGAGAATCTTTGGGATGATCTCATCTAGCAGGAAATTAGATTGGAAACTACTTCAGCAAAAGTGGAAGAGAGTCAAAATCTAGCCTTCTTTGGGAAGATAAGGAAAGATGGTAAGAAAGGAGGATCCAAGAAGAATCAAAAAGGGAAGATGGAGGATTTTAGTTCTTCTCATGAAGGGAAGAAAAACTTTAGCCATTTCAATTTTTTCAAATGCCACAAGAATGGCCACCATGCTTGTTAGTGTCACGAAAAGAAGAGGAAGGCATGCAGCAATAGAAGTTGTTTGTGTTAGTTTTAGGATCAGAAATGTAAGCAATCAAAAATGCAACACAGTGAACAATGAACACAACAAGATATCCTAGGAAAACCCTCCTTCTCAAGGGAGAAAAACCCAGCCAAAATATATCCCTTAAATATTGAATAAAAAGAGCAAAAATCTGCTTTACAACTTGGCCAAGCACAAGGCCGATTTGATGTAATGGATGATAGCACCTCTCCTAGATGCGAATATACAAACACATATGATATCTCCTTGATATCGATCTGCTTGAAGCAATATTATGATCTGCTGCAAAAGCGCGAACTCCCTCTTGAAGTGCGAATTGTTTCTTGAAAAAATTGAATGATCAAATGAATGATCATTGCTTGGTATATATACAAATCAAAGGTGTATTTTCATTAGAGTCAGCCTCTTTCACAAAACAAGTCAACTTTTTGTTTGAGTCGGCCCATAAAAAATAAATCAATATTTATAGCAAGTCTGACTTGCTTTTATTTATTCATCATTTATTATTTAAATTCGAGAGAAAGATATCTCCCGCTGCTATAACATCAACACTCCCTCTTAGCTAGGGAGGTATCTTTTCAGATATCCATGTCATGGAGTCTCTCAACATGAAACCCACAATGGCTACACCCATTTCTAGAAAAGAGTTCATCACGAAATCTCTCAATGTGATATCGTCATGGAGCCACTCAACATGACGTCCACCATGGCTACTCCTGTGTGTGGAAAGAAACATGTGCACAAGTTCCCATCACGGAGTCTCTCAACGTGATGTCCACCATGGCTACTCCCATGTGTGGAAAAACACAAGTACAAAGGCTTCATCACAGAGTCTCTCAATGTGATGTCATCATGGAGTCTCTCAACATGACGTCTCATCTCAATCTCAGAGATGAACAAGGGCTCACACCTCGTATTTCTCTGTCTCAGAGAAATATACATTACACAAATCTTCATGATGAAGTGACTCCCTTTGAAGCTCCAAGTACTTGTATCAACCTCCTGACCTCCTTGTCCAAGGTTGCCTCTGTTGGTTTGTCAAACTCCCTCTAAATGCTATTTCCTCCTCTTCGAAGAAATTGATTGACTTTAGAATAAGAAACCTTCTAAATTGACTTTAAAACTTGGCTCCTTCTGAGACGTTCCTATGTCAATTTTTGTAATAGAAACATGTTGAGTAGATCTTAATTTGCAATCTCGAGCAAAGTGACCATACTTGTCACACCTATAACATTGAATGTGAGAGAGATCCTTCTTCTTCGATTCAGGGGCAGAATCCAGTTCTCTGTCTCTATTCCTCTTTCTTCCTTTGCCTCTTTCTCTAGAAGTATGTGTAGCAAGAACTTGATTTTCTACATCATGATAGTTTCGCCCAATTCCTCTTGCCGCCAACCTGGACTCTTCTTGAATACAATCAGCTCTAAGACGATCAAACTTGGGCAACTTAGATCTCCCACTGATGCTTTGAATAAAGGGTTCCCAAGATTGAGAAAGACCATTTAGTGCCAACATAACAAGATCTCTGTTTGCAATTATATCCCCAATAGTGCTCAACTAATCTCTCAAATCAGCAATCTTCATAAAGAATGAGATGACTGAATCATTTTTAGCCATCTTTACATGGTGAAGTTGCTGTCTCAAAGCAAGGGCTCTGCTGGTAATGTTGATCTCATACAATCCTTTTAGAGTATCAAACATTTCTTTAGCTGTCTTCAACTTGGAGATGATCGATACTAGGTGATCCATCACAGAGTCTACCATGATCTTTCTAGCCTTCGTGCCATTTTTCTTCCACTGGATTTTCTCAGTATCATCGGAAGACTCGAGCATATCACTTTCCACAAAATCAAGAAGATCATTCTCCTCTAATGCAATGAGTACCCTGGGTTTCGAAGAGTTGAAGTTTGTGGCTCCATCAAGTCTATCTTCTACCTTGACACCGATCACCATCTTCTTTTTCTGCACAAATTCACCTTCAAAGATCTACCCTTAGGTTTGAAATAATTTACAACCTTTTGCCTTCAAGATCTGCCCTAGATGAAAAGTTGACTTAACTGCTTAACAAATCTGATCAGATCTTTTCTTAGACCCGCTCTGATACCATGTTAGTTTTAAGATCAGAAATGTAAGCAATCAAAAATGCAACACAATGAACAATGAACACAACAAGATACCCTAGGAAAACCCTCCTTCTGGAGGGAGAAAAACCCAGCCAAAATATATCCCTTATATATTGAATGAAAAGAGCAGAAATCTGCTTTACAACTTGGCCAAATACAAGGCCAATTTTATGTAATGGATGATAGCACCTCTCCTAGATGCGAATATACAAACACATATGATTTCTCCTTGATATCGATCTGCTTGAAGCAATATTATGATCTGCTGCAAAAGTGTGAACTCCCTCTTAAAGTGCGAATTGTTTCTTGAAAAAATCAAATGATCAAATGAATGATCATTGCTTGGTATATATATACAAATCAAAGGTGTCTTTTCATTAGAGTCAGCCTCTTTCACAAAACAAGGTGACTTTTTGTTTGAGTCAGCACATAAAAAATAAATCAATATTTATAGCAAGTCCGACTTGCTTTTATTTATTCGCCATTCATTATTTAAATTCGAGAGAAAGATATCTCCCGCTGCTATAACATCAACAATTTGCAAGGAGTGCAAAAATTTCAACAATAGATGAGCTTTCATCTAGGATCAAGACAACCTTCCCCATGATGTCATGCATATCTACTCTCATTGTTTCTAGTGTAGGGTGGCATGTGGATTGTGGAGCATCAAGACATGACTTTCAATAAGAAGGCTTTCAATAGACTTTAGAAGTAGAAGAAAGGTATACAAGTGAAGCTTGATGATAATGTTATGTACTCTATGTTTATGTGCAAAACAGTAAAACCTATCTATTGCAAAGTAAACAAAGATAACAAAGATAAACAGAATTGTACCAAGAAATTGTAGATCAATATCAATAATTGTTTTATTCATTCAAAATATTGTTTATATTGTAATAATCCATACTAAATGCATGCAAAAAATAAACCAAACAAACCTAGAAACATTCTAAAAACAAATAATTTTTTCTTTTTTTTTTATTCACACATTCACATCCAAATTGAAATACAGTAAACTGTAATGTCCCAAGCTGAATATTTTTTTATTTTTAACTTTTGTGACAAACAAGCATGCAACCTTAACACCTTCTCAAAGATGTAGTGGCTGAGTGAAGGCTGTACGGCAGCCACAAGTAATAAATAATATCATTTATTTTGAACAGCAGCCTCAAATTCATGAATCGCAGTATTTAATGATTAATCAATTAATTGCAGCTTTCTTAATGTCACACAGTAGGCCCAAAAGGAGTTTATGCCACAGAAAAGACTCGCACCACCCTTTGATATGTATGGAAAACCTTCCCTTCCAAAACCAAGCCTTTCAAATATATTAATCAAAACTTTCTATGATAATTAACAGAAATAAGAGTGTTATGGCCAGCCAAGCAAATGGCCCAAAAAGATATTTAAAGATTTCACAATAAAAATATCAACAAATAACTTCATACAAGGCAAAATTCAGAAATTCCACACACACAAATTCTGGAAAACCACACCAATCTGAAATATGCTCTGAAAATTCCACACAATCAAAATAACTGAAATTGGAAGAACTCCACAACTGTTCATCACAATCATAATTCCTAAATGGAATTACTAAAATGAATAGAAGGGTTTTCATCCTCAAATCCATTCTTTTCCAAAGGGTTTTGTCCTCGGGTAGAAAAGATAAACAATGTTCAATCTCAAGAGAAATTAATTTGATAATATTAATAGCTAACACTCTCCATTTCTCAACTCGTCCTTTTGAAGGCTTTTCAAGGAAAAATAATATTATTTTATTTTTTCTTCCTTTTCCCTCCACACTTTAGTTTTAAAAAGTGACTAGAAGAACTTTTATAAAATACATTACTTTTTGGACTCTATTCCTAGCATCACTATTGGTCCCTGTTTTCAAAATACATTTTTAATAATAAAACACAAGTTTCCTTTTTATGAATATAACTATTACTTTTTTGACAAGTATTAAATTATCTCCCTTCCACCACCCCATTAGCCTATGGAAAATAAAATAATAGGTTAAGGGTCTTCATTGGACTTATGCTTGAGAAGGGGACATACATTAACTATAACAACTCACCAGGTGTACATAACACACACAATGACTCAAACTTTCATAAACCTACCAACGTGCTAGCAAATCACTAGAAAACCTCACATCCTCATAACCTATTGTAAAATACATTTGTGGGTTTCCCTCCTAGGCACCAATGGCTAAAGCAACGTTGATCTCATAAAAATATTTTTGGTTTTTGATTTCAAAAGATGGTCTCCCTTTCTTGCCAATGCAGCCTATATTTTCCCTCTCATAAGATCATGAAGTTATGGCAATTGATTCCATAACTAGAGCTTTCTAATTGAGAAAAAAACCCCAAGATTTATCGTGACCAACTAATGAATAACCCCTATAAATTATTGGCAACTAAGTGACCCATCTTGATCACCTTTCGCTGAGGGAAATTGTTTGCTGCTCTATCTGAAAAATTAAATACATGAATTACTAATGGAGATGGCGATGCATACCAAATACATGCATAAAATATATCTTTATTTGCTCATGAAATTATTACAAAAGAAGACCAAAGATGGTCAGCCAATGATCAGAGTTGATTCAACTAGATCATACCCCTCTACTTGACGATACACAATGTATTTAAAGGACTCAACGGTTGCCAAGATGAACACAACCGCAAACCAACCGCTGCTTATAACTACCCAAAACTGACAACCAATTAATACATAGTTGGATAAATAATATTACCGACGCATAATAATAGACATTGTACACCAACTACATCATCCCCCCAAAAGAAAAAGTCATCTTCCAAACAACAAGTAAACATCAAGTAACATTAGGGAAGACATGCCAAACTAATGGCACTATTGTGGATAAGAATCGGTAACCAAACTTGGAAGTGTACTTTGCAAACTTGAACTTGGAGTGTACTTGAAAATTCAAATGAGTGCGATGATGCCCCCAATTAGGTCAAGGGGCAGTGCCTCAAAACCACACAGAACTTCATGACGCACCTCATTTTCATGATTTTTAAGAGGCAAAAACCAATGCTAACAAAGCCAAAAATTAGAGATTTTTCGCTGTTTAACAAATGTCTGATGTCAACCAAGGAAGGAATGTGTCGTATGATGGTTGATGGTCGTACGATGTGGATGCTCAGATTGGGTTGTACAATGCAAGAATTAATTCTAGTGATGGAGTTCGATGATACTCTAAAATTAATTTACGATTTCCGTATTTTGTTGTGTTTTAATTGGGGATGTTGTACCTTGAAAGGTCGTACAATGTTCAACCGTTGTACATGGTTTTCCCATACGGTGTTTAACTCTGCATTCTGTACAGTGCAAGATTACCCTATTTGCATGTTGTACGACCTAGGAATTCTCAAGTCGTATGCTCAGATGTTGTTTGTGTCGTATGATGCAAGACCTCAATATTTTTCATACGATGTATAACCTCAATATTCTTCGTATGATGCAGGACTACAATGTATGCCATACGATGGATAGAGATGGTGTCGTATAGTCTATCAATGTCTTTCATGTGGCATTAAACTTCACTTAGTTTTTCCCAAGTTGTACGTTGTTGAGCAAAAGATGTACATTGAGGAGATGGTAATGTCGTACAGTGAGCAAAAGATGTACATTGAGGAGATGGTAATGTCGTACGATGAGCAAAAGATGTTCTACATCGAGGAGATGGGGACTCTGAGGCTGTTGTCTAATGTATTGTGCTTTTGACCGCCAATAATGCCGTACGATGAGTGAAGTTGTTGTTCGTACAGTAGGATGAATTGTGTGTTGTATGTTAGCAATTGTGTTGTGATTGAGCTAGTGATGAGCCATACTATATAATGACCATATCGTACGATATGAAGATAGAGGTCATCGTACTATCTGAGCGAAACCAAGTCGTACAATGAATAATTGTTGTACTATGTGAACAAATTGTAGGATGTGCTTGAGTGTCATATTGAGTGATGCCGTACCAATTGAAGCCGCCATACAAGGTGAAGATGTTGAGGTCTTTGTATGGTATACAAATTACTCCCTTCTACTTGGCATATGATGTGTAAAACTTGCCATCTTTCTCTTTGTTGTACAATATGATAAGATGTTGATCGTACTATATAGTTGGACCTTTGAATGTAGTTGAGCTTTGTAGTCAAGCCTTTTATGTAATCAGCTATGTACTCAAACTTTTTAACATTTTCTCCTTCAATTGCCGAAAAATATTTTTGCCTCATCCTTTCCATTGTTTTCGTATTTTCTAAATTTCTTTTTCTGAAATTCTTTTGTGAAGTTGATTTGACTTGACCAATATTTGTATGTTCCACGTTAAATATTTTTCTCTTTGTAATTGAGATGTATTGTCTATTATTTTGCATTCTTCTACAACGTCGGATACCTCTGTGCAACTGTCATCTTTTGTCAACCATGGACTACATCTTACACACATAAACTATCCAACTTTCTAAAATCATTTTTCATCGATCACTCTTCACTAAGAGTCGTAGCTTCGAGAAAATTACAAGTCGATTGAAATACCTCATAGTCCTCCATTTTCCAATGAAATAGGCCACGAAGAGAATTTGTTTCATCGTCTAAACATGACTATAACTCCAAAATTCCTTCGTTGTTTAATTCCATCAAACCTTGATGCTCCGTCCATTCTTCTCTAAAGTTTAAATATGACAAATCTGAGGAGGCTGCTTCCTCACTAATTGCTTGGTTTTTCAAATCAATTATATACTTCCAACCCTTATTCTCAATGGAGATTCTATTCTTTTTCCAGTTGTGATCGGCTTTAGCTACCACAAGCCAACCCCAACCTAACAATGCATCGTACACTTTTTTCCTTAATGAAATGACCAAAAATTTCAACAAAAATGTTTGAGTTCCAATAATTATCTTTTGTCCCATTAAAACTCCAAGTACGTTAATACCTTGTTGATCTATAACCACCAGTTGAAAAGTTGGCACCCAAATGATCGGCTTGCCAAGACTTCTCCAAGTGTCTTCTAGAAGTACATTCACACTCAACCTACCATCAATAATTGTATTGGTAAGATTCCTTCCAAGGATCTCCATATTCACCATCATTGGTTTCTTTGTCGTGTTAACTGTAACATTGGATCAATCACTTGGTCACTAATAGCAGAGGTTCAGTTATTGGTTCTTCATTCTCACCAAATTGCAATTAGGTTGTAGCAAGCACTGCAATCCTCTACTCGTCCCTCTTTAGCGTTTGTCACCCTCAAGCTGCTTAGGGATCCTTTCAGTACTCCCTTTGTCTTGGTGTTTCCGGCTTTGATCTTCCAAGGTCCAGTTCTTTCGTCAATGTCCAATGTTCAATCTGGTGAATGGTCTCTATCAAACCATCAATAGGTTCTCCCTCGTCTTCCTTTCACCTAACCATGAACCTCCTTCATCTGATGGTGATGGTCTCAATGTTTCGCCAATGGCGAGATTTGTCGGTTCTCCTTCGCTTTCCCCTTCGTCCAACAATGATGGTACAAACGACTCTCCTGCTTGGTCAACGAGATCTACGTAGGCTTTGTCAGGTAGCAGTAGGTGTCATGCTATTTCTTTCCATACTCTGTTTGTTCTCGTCATTGAAGTTCTCTTTTCTCTCCCAACTACGGCTTCTGCTTACACTTTGGCTTCTACTCTTGGGTGGACTCGAGCTTTCCCTAAGAAACCCTTCGCCTTCTAAAGCTTTACCTCTCAGTTGTCTCCTTTGTTCTCTATGTTCAATGATGCTTAAAGATTGCCTAATCTCTTGATCTTGACCATGTTTTGGTCTCTTCACGCCATTATTGGTGTCTAAGGGCATGAATCTCTCAAATCTGACCCAATTACTTTAAGGCAACAGCACCAAATGTTTGTTGCTCTATCTAATAAATTAAATACATGAATTAATAATGGAGATGACAATGCATACCAAATACATGCATAAAATATATATTTATTTTCTCATAAAATTATTATAGAAGACTAGAAATGGCCAACCAAGGATTAGAGTTGATCTAACTAGATCATACCCCTCTCCTTGTTGATACATAATGTATTTAAAGGACTCAACAGTTGCCAAGAAGAACACAACTGTCAACCAACCGATCCTTATAACTACCCAAAGCTGACAACCAATCAATACAAACAATTAATACATAGTCACATAACTAATATTACCGAAGCATAATAATAAACATTGTACATCAGCTACAGAAACTAGAGGTACGTCTAAACATAATTTCACAAGTAGCAACTTGATTGCATTGATTACCTATCTAACTAGCACACCAAACTAATTGAAATAAGCACATGCCATTTATTTTAGTCCTAACTATCTGACAAAAAATATACACACCCATCTATGCTACTTCTATGTTGACAAACCATTCTTTCAAAATGGGGATATTACAAGTCCTTCCTCAAATTTGATCGCCCTCAAGCAAGTAGGGTGATCTAAAATGTTAATTGACTCCTAGACTCTACGCCTTTGTGCATGGTTCAAGCTCTCCTTCATCATTAGAGTACACCTCTATCTAATGTATCAGGCCCCAAGTCTCCTTGCAACTAAAGCATAACTACTTCCTCCACATCTCATTGTGGAACATGCCACCCAATACTAACTCCTAAAGGTTTGTCTTGTTCCTTAGTGATATGTAGGTCAATAGAGGTGTACGAAGTCCTATGGTACTCATGTACTCACAACTCTAGTAGTAGACCCTTCGAAGGATCTCCTAGGTGTAGTGATATCCATTGCCCAAACCCATTTGATAGATATCTAAGGACTTTGACTAGGCCTCTAAGGGGCTTTCTCAACCCATCCATGAAAAAGAAAGTAAGATGCCTCTCCACATCAAGGACCAACACAACTATTCTTTGGGAATCAACCATACATGCATCCACTAAGCCACGATGTTTTAGTTGTGCCAACCCCATAAATTTCTCCTCTAGATTTTTCTTCTCAAATCTATTAATCAACCTCCCATACAAATCCTTGTAGGTGGTATAATAAGGCTATGCCTTTGAGTGACTAGCCCATGATACCAACATTCATGTGCAACTCCTAGGTGAACAACCATAAATTTAAATGATTCCTCCTTGTATATAGGGCTCAATAAGAAGTATTCAATCTGTAGATCCAATCTCAAGCTTCCATTCAATGAGGGGACAATGGGCTTTCACAATCAGCTTTGCAAGTCTTTATGAAACCTATTCAAAGAGGTTCTACTGGCATTTCTAGTTTTCATTTTTTACTTCAGTATACAAAAAACTCATTAAGGAAATATCTTCTTGAAACTCAACACTCTTTGCCCAGTATTCTTCAAATAGACCTTCCAAATCCTCCTACTAATTGTCCATATCTTCATGCCCTTGGGTAGACCTGTACCTATAGTTGACTTTGATGGGTTGTATTCATTCATAGTTGTAAATCAAGATGCCCCCTGTGCATGATTGGTTTCCTTACCCTACATATTTTGAATGCTCAATGAGTTGTTACCCATCACTTAAGGGACTTCATTATATAAAAAAATTCTTGCTTCTCTTCCCCATTTGACATCTTCTGCTTCCTCCATTCCCTCAACTAATACCTCATTTCCTTATCACTTGTTGAAAGTATAACAAACCTTTGTAATACCCCAACGCAATTTTGTATACAAAAAAGTTTCAATTTCATGATTGTATATGATCAAGCATTTCATCAAACAGTTACCAATACACTGCTCTGAGTTTGATATTTTCGTTTTGTATGTTTATGATTCAATATAACTGAATGTTTTGGTAGTGATGCATGTAAGATTCCTTGTCAAATCTGCACTTAAATGTCTGATTTTGCTCAATTGGAATTTTGTCAAACAGTTTGCTTGCAAACTGAAATGTGCTGGTAAATAATTTCTGTTTGTCTTATTTTGGTTTTAAATGATGCAAATGATATTAGAAAGCTTTTGCAACAATGCTAGATGACTATCAATGATATTGAAATGTTATGCAAGATGTTTTTAGTATTTTCCAATGCATATAAATGACACATATTCATGCTAATATGCAACTACAGCAACAAGACATTTTGACAAACAGTTTGCAGCCAACCCTTAACTTTATGATATTGCTATTATATGGACTCCAATCAGATAACAAACTTAATAGATGTACCTATAACTGTTGCATAATGGCAAGCACGTTGGTACAAAAAACTATGAATCTCTTTTGGCAAATTCCAAACCATAATACAACATTTCCACATGCTGCTCAAGACAGCGATCGTAATCTCAGACCTACAATGCATAACTGAGAATGTAATATAATGCAGATTATGCAAGGAAACACGGGGACGCGTCCCCTACCCTTTTGCCCCCCGTACCTGTTCCAGGGACATTTCGGAGACAGGGGACTCCTTGGGGACGTTTTTCAGGCGTCCCCAAAAAGTTTCCTTTTTTTTCGAAACGTCCCCATTTGGCGGGGACGTCTCGGGGATGGCAAGGGGACGTCCTGCCATCCCCTGGACGGTTAGGGGACGCCCAGGCATCCCCTAACCGTCCTGGGGACAGCCAGCCGTCCCCTTTTTTCCAACAAGTTTTTACAAACAAACAAAAAAAATCTCTAAAATTAAAAATGCTTATTTTTTTATTGTTTCTAAGTGTACCCCACACCCTCCCAAGCCTAAAATGAAACATAAAACTTGCTTTCAAAGCCATTTGAGTTAATTTTTAAATTCCAAAAAAAAATTGCAGCTAAGAGCCAGGTGAGCAAGAGAAAAATTGGAAGTGACTCAGACTCTAAGTCTGATTTTGATGCAATGTTGGCAAATGTCAAGTAGAGGCAGCCATCATACTTTCTATTACTATGGTTTGGACATTTGTGACTTTGTCATTTTGACATTTGTAGTGCAAACTTGTAGCCTTTGGGCATTTTATTTTTAAAATTTTATATCATATGCACATTAATTGTTTGACATGAATTATGGAAGCAATTAAGTAGTTGTAGTATTAATTTGTTCGACTCTATAATGTATATGTCAATATGATTGGTGATTACATTTGCACCTTCATCAATGTTCATTGTTATGATTATCATTACTCATATGAATATCTGAAATTTCCATATATATATATATATATATATAGCTGTCCCCCTATCCCCAAAAATCCCCTAAAAAAATGTCGTCCCTGAAACACGTCTCACCGTTCCGCTGTCCCCCCGTACCGGAAACTTGGTGGAACATAGAGATTATGGTCAAAAACATGGAACCTATTACAAGGCGCCAATCTGCAACACATATAGCCCAAATGAAAGCCTCCAATGATGAACTTGCCAGCGATTGAGTGTTTGCAAAATGCATCCTCCACATCACAATATTGATGAATTTACCTTCCAGCTTGCAACGCCTCTAAAGCTTCGGTGGTCACAATCCTTTCAAGCATATAATCGAAATTTGCGCTTGGAGGGGATAGCTCATGATTGGTGGCACCATGGTATTGTGACTCAAGGGTTTGATCTTGTGACTACATATGCAGATTTCACACAAAAGCTCATGGAGAGGTTTGATAGAAAATATCCGGAGGTATACTTCCAAGATTTGACAAGGGTTAAGCAGCATGGTACAGTATATAATTATGTTTCAGAATTCCAACGGCTAGCTGTTATGGTTCCCGAAGTTTCTAACAAGTGACTCATGTTCTTCATTAAAGCGCTACCGAAATCTTATCATGGCTTGGTAAGAGCTTTAGAGCCGACATCATTGGAAGAAGCCATTCGGAGGGCTTTGAACCTTAAGGACTCCACCACAAAGAGTAAGCCTATGATCAAGAATGCATCATTAGGACAGCCAAAGAAGGCACCCCATGAGACTACTTCTCAACCACCGAACCCCCCACCACGATCTCATGAGGAAAACTTATCAACGAACAAGCTCTGAAGGAGAGGGTTATGCTACACTTGCAGCGAACATTGGACAAAGGGGCACAGGTGTATGGGAAAGGGACACGTCTACTACATTGAGGTAGCCTCTGATGGAGAAGAAGGTGAACCCGATGGCACTACCAAGGAGGATGAGTTTGGGGTCACATGGAAGGAAGGATATTCTGGGGGCACTCTTGCAACACTTTTTGGAGCACCTCGGTATCACTCTCTCCGCATTTGAGGGGACTTATACCGGAAGAGGGTAACAATATTAATCGATACTGGAGCCACCCATAATTTCATCGATGAGAGGCTAGTAGCTAAGTTGAGCTTAAGGGTGGACGATTTTGAAGGATTCCTTGTGACAATCATAGATGGGTACAATATTCCATGCAATCGACGGATTCTACAAATGGAGTTGACCATAGGAGGACACAAGATGCGGGATGATTTCTACGTAGTTAGCATCAGTGAGATAGATGTGGTCCTAGGAGTGCAATGGCTGCACTCACTTGGGAAATAGACAATGAACTATCCGACTTTCGAATTGAAGTTTAAAGCCGACAAAAGGGTCATTCTTTGAGGTCTCTCAAAGGCAGGTCCTAAGCATGCTTCGAACCAAGCATTGGAGACGATGAGGGCAGCAGCAAAAACCTTTGAGGATCCGAATCTAAAGTTGCTTGAGGGCAAGCAACATTCAAGTAGGGAGGACTGTCATGTCCCCAATTAAATTCAAATCATCTTAGAGGGAAGATTACAAAAGTGTTTTTAAACACTAAGATTAGAGATTAAATAATAAGTAATAATATTAAATAATAAATAATAAATTTACATTACTGTTAAATAATATTAAAATTATAGACCTGGCCGACTTCTTTATAAGTTTGGCGCCTAAATATATTTTAGTTTCTTTTCCTCGTGGGCCAACCTATTGGGAGGCTATTTCAATTTGGTATTTATACTCAGTGCCTTGCTGGTCTTCAACATCACGAAATTGGAATTGAATTGGAAGCCATACAATTTGGGAGGACGTAGTCTCTCGCCAAATTGTGCTCAAGTCTAGATGTAGTCTCAACACCTGTGATTTCGTGTTTGCTTCTATCACTACAATTATCAGACTATAGATTGAGTCCGTGTTTCCTCCTGTCGCCTATAGGTACTACACGTCTCTGCATATCACGAGCTCTCATTCATCTCTGAATCTCTGTTGTGGCATGGTCACACATCCTTGAAGAAACGAGAACATCTTCAACGTTGGCTTGGTGGCTTGACTCACAGGAATTCCATTGACTATCACACATCAAGGGACACAATCTGGAGTTTACATATTATCGCCATATACCTGGAGCTTGTCACAGCATCCATCATAGTGGAGCGACAATGCTTGGAGAAGACGACTCTCACATGTCATACTAGGAGCGGCTGTCGCACTTCAAGATTCCATTCATAGCCTCCTCATGGTTCTAAGTTGCACACCAAGCTCCATCATTGATTACGATGCTCCACTGTTAAGGATCAGTAACGGTGAGCCCAGTCAACACAGGAGTCACGATCTTCACTTCACTCAGTAGCGACTAACATTGCTAATCTTCATGCCTTACACAAGACTCCAATCTCATCCATTGGGAGCAATAGCATCATCCATTCCTCATACCTTCACCAAACACCATGCATTTGTTACATATTCACAACAATGCCCAAGTCAGCATCCCAGCACAGATCAGGGGTCATATTGAGTGCACAATCACTAGATCGCCAACTACAGTCCGACCATCTAGGAGGTTGTGAGAACTTCATTGGCAGCAGTCTCTTTACTCGGGTTAGCAGAAGTTGTGCATTGCCCCTTTGATTCTATTGATTTTATTTGAACCATTGCAAGTGTTAACTCCTGCCATCTCAATTTTTGGCACTGTGTATCACTTTGTTGTCGTTTATTCAGTTTAATGAATCCATTGTTATCACCTGAAATGCGAATTATGGATATTGATGAATGCCCTGTGATTAGAGTTTAACTAAGTTGAGCTTTTTCTTGGTTTGCATTGTTGTTTGGACATCTTGTATTTTTGCTATTGCTCTGTAATGTGGATTGAGTGTCTTACTGGAGCTAGCTCCCTAAAATATAACTCTGGATCCTTATGATCAAAATGCTCAATGAGTCGGTTAGTAAACTCATTGTAGGTAGTAATAAGATGGTGTTGTAGTGTGGCCATGTCGTGATACCACCACTCATGCACTAGTCCATCTAGGTGTCTTGTGGCGAACTTAATCGCTTCATCCTCTGGCATAGGCCTCAAAGAGAGATAGTTGTCCAATTTATGGACACAAGATCTTGCAATGCATCTGTCACTGCCATCAAAATGTGGCAAGGTAACCTTGCTCATAGCCTGCTAAAAATCACATGTACCCTGTGGATTCTAGGGTACCCTGTGCTCTGTCCTAACTGCACCACCACCTCTAGGCCTCTTTTGATCCAAGAACTGATTTAGGGTCAACAATTCCCTAATCTCAGGTGGTAAGGTCATGTACTCAGCATAATGGCATGTACTATGCCCAGTCGTGAGTCCCTGTGGTTCCTATACCTAAACCTGTGGAGCCTATGGTGCCTCCCTAGGAGTGAAGCTCGATTGGTTGGGTCTAAGGACTAAACCAGTAGAAAATGTGGACTATTGATCTGCCACATTAGGTTGACCAAATCCCTGAGTACCACTAGTCTCACTAGGATTACCTGTGTGTTGTGGTGGGGTGAATTGCCTCATTCCCAGAAGTTGAGACATCATGTCCATCATGTTATCAAATTGCCTCCTCGTAGGACTAACTGAATCAGCACGTCCCTTACCTTTTCTGCCATGGCACCTGTCACACTATCACTGTCACTAGAACTGTTCCTGTGAATACCCAAATACACTGATATTGTTTCTCCCTCAGGTATCTGCGGTGGTTCCCACTATGTTGCACCTTTGGTGTATTGAATGTGCTCTTTACTCATGAAAAATTCAACACTGGATGGCAAGAAAACCACTCTGATACCACAGAAATATCCGCCATCCAAATGGATATTTACTAACTGAAAATGTCGTCGTTGTATATTTTGGATTTTTTGTTTTTTTGTTTTTTTGTGTTTTTGAGAAGTATGCTAGGAATGTGAAATATGCTAACCAATTTTTTCGAAGAAGTAACACAAAATAACCAGCAATAGATGATTGGATTAGCGTTAGCCTCAAACTAAAAATCTGAACTTGAATGGAAGATACTTGAACTTGAATTGAAGAAACTGAATTTGAATGGAAGAACTACTCAACGTCAAGAATGTGCACTCAAGATCCCACTGAGGGCGAGGTGCTAACATATGACGGAGTCTAAGAAATTGAAATTATAAACTGTTAGGCGGATAACCAGCCATGAGAAACAATTCCACACTACCACCAAACAGTGGGGGGAAAAGATTACAATAGAAAGCAATTCATCCGCTGCGGCGGGCATCCACAATGCTGTGGGGATTCACCACTATGAAGTGGGTATAAGAGTGTTACAAATAGATTTTCCACACTGGCGGTAAACCATCCAGGGGTAATTTAATGATAAACAGAAAGTAAATTGCAGAAATGAAAGAATGGTTGGATTAGTAATGCTTAATCTCAACCTTACAAATAGAACTCTGCAAATTACTAAGTACAATTGATAAGGAATGAACCTTAGATACAAGTATGAACTTCTACAATGATATAACACTCAAATACTGAAGTATAAGCCAAAAAACTGGAAATTGCAACAGTCTGATATAAAAATCAGAATTCTGGAAATTATAACAGCAGACTGTGAAACAGTAAAATATTCATAACTCACTCGTTTCACCTCCGAATTGACTGAAATCTTTTGCAAATGTTTCTCAAGAGGTAGGCGCCCAAAAACCAAGCACCAAACAGCAGCAACTTCAACTTATTTTTTAACTTGCACAATTCCCAATGCATATGAAATGGTACGGCCCTCTTGGGAAGGGCGATTTTAATTAAAAATCAAGCACTTCAAAATAAAATCTCAAAACTTGCATGAATGGTCGCCCAAGGTCAGCAAACAGATTGGTTAAATACCCAGAACGAAATTCAAGCTGGAAAATAAGCCATGAATAAAAATCACTTTCAGCAGTTGATGAAACAGCAAACCAAAATTACCAAAATCTCCAAAATTCTTCAATCTTTGATGCTCAATCTGCTAGTCTGAAGTTGAGAAGCAGCAATGTAGCCAACTAGGTGTTATATTGCAAACACGAAATTGGATGAGAGGCTAGGAGGTAGACTTCCTCGAAGCAATTTGTCAATTGTCATTTCGACAGCATAACTTTAGCATAATTTTCATGGATCAAATGCTGGAGCAAAAGCCTTCAATAAATAAGAGCTCACAAACTCTTCAAATGCCTGAGAAGCAGACCAAGAGACACAGGAGACCCTTCAATTTCCAAAAACCATTCAACTTCACAAGGTGGCGTCCCAAAAGGCCTCATATAAATTCACTTTATTCAAAAATATAAAAGTGGCGTCCACTTTTCAAGATGATGAAATATTTGAATAAAGACTAATTAAATTTATGATGAAGGCGTACCCCTTCATGGCCCCACTTTAAAACAACTTAAGTTACCTCCTTAGGCCAAGGTGGGGGTCAACAGTGAATTAGAACAAAAAGCCATTAATTAAATATTTTTGCCAACTGAAGACCAAACCAAAAATATAACAACTGCTCCAACTGCCAAGGATTAAGAATGGACAACTGCAACTGCCACAACTAGCATTTACTAAAAATAGTAAATAATATGAAATACCACAAAACTCCAAGCCAAGAAACCCTAATTTTCACCTCATTCCAGTCTACGGGTTCCGGAATAGACTGATGAACTGCAATGCTGATCACTGATGAGAAGGGGACATTAGAATGCAACATAATGCAATGGAAAAATATTTACAATTGCAAAATGAAAGATTACTAGAAGCATATATTGTAATATGAAAAATCAGATTTATTATTACTTTTGCATATAAAATATGATGTAGCCAAGCAAATATTTTGCAGGTCTAAAAAGATTATATCAGCAAACTGGACCTCCTGGAATTTGGACGCCTATCTCCAATGGATGATTTCTCCACCTTGAATTCAATGCTAAACAATGCTATGGATTAGGACGCCAAAGAAGGATAAACTTATGAGACCAAATCCCAAGCGACCTTCTCCAAGCACACACACGTCTCAATCACCAATAGTACGACTCTCTCGAAATAGTACGGCCATTCTAGAATGTGGTACGGCCAGCCCTAACAGACCACGTGCTAACAATGGATGAAGACCAAGTTTGATTTCCGATATTCAATTCTGATTTGCACAACTAAACCCCTGAAAACCTTGAAATGTTGTTCTCCAATATGCTCAAATGTGACCCCTGGTTGAAGCCACCTAAAGATGCAAACTTTGGGTAGTATTTCATACCTATAGAATGCACAAATCTGAGAGAAATCTTGTTCTCCAAGATAAAATTGCAGCAAAAACCCTTGTTTTCTTCTCATAGCCAAAACTCTTGAAAATTTGCAAAGTGTTGAATGAATGAGAATGCATTTTCATAAGCTTTTTATACTTCCCCAAATGGCACGATTTCCAAAGAACTTTTAAAACATTAAATATAATAAATGTCATTTGTTTTTGTTGCCAAGTAATATAATTTCATGTGGGTACCCTTTTTAATGACTTAACTAATTGACTTTGTGTTATTATAATAAGCCATATAATATAAAGTCAAATGAGTCATTAATGTTATTCACTTATATTTAATTATATTTATTATTAAAGTTATTACTTTAATAATAACTAATTTACCAAAACTCCATAAATAATCATCATCAATTAATTTTGTCAATGCCAAGGGGAAGCCCACTTCTTAAACTGCTCATCTGGACGCTTTACTATAAATAGTAAGGTTGGACCCTAACAACCAAGGCACTTACTAAAAATAGTTAGTGTGCATAAATGGAGCCTATAACACCTCCAAAAGGCAAACCCTGAATACGCCCAAGTACTGGTGAAGAAAAACACCATAAACTGCCATCTAAAAAACTAGATAACTCCCACAAAAGGCCCTCCAAACACGAATATTAGTCTACAAGTACCTGATGATAGGCTAATCCATCAAACACTAAAGCTGGCTAAGAAGGGGACATTACAGAATCTCCTTCGGAGATAAATTTGAAGATTAGCGATTGTATTCAACTTGTCTAAGAAGCAAATGTTTTGAAGATTCAGTTTGAGAGTTTGATAAACTTCAGAAATCTTCAAGTGTGATCGGATATTTTATATATCATTTCAATTATTCAGGGTTGCTGATATTTTCAGGATATTGGGTTTGAATTCAATATTCCAACGATAGTAAAACCACAGCAAGACATCATATTTTCTATTTACCAAGCAACCACAAGTAAAGACAAAATTGCAGATGCAAACAAAATGTGGATTAAGCCGATGGGACCCGCATTTTCAAAGTAAGGAACCGCTGCATAATAAGGAATCGAGTTTTTGTCTTTGAGCTCTGCCTATCAAGGCTGTCAATTCAAATGGTATTAACATTCTGCCAAGCTACGGAAGCAACAGGTAATCGGGGAAGTTTTTCCCTTTCACATAGCCGTCAGATCACCATTTACTGCAATCGGGTCCTATGTGCCTGTGTACTGCCTTGTCGGGTGATGATATTTTAATAGCACCGAATTGTTAAAGAAGCCGTGACTAAAGGAAACATCTGAGTTTATTTGAAGCCACCATTCATCATTTGAATTTTATATTGCAAAGGTTGGTGTTAATATAGAGGAAACGATTTTAAAGAATCATGGTCATAACATATCGCTGCCTTCAATTTTGAGCCACCCAACCCTCTAGAAAGAGGCACAAAGAGTGTAGTAAGCCTGACGCACCTTTTGGGAGCTTCCATACCAGGGCACACCTGTATTAATACATGTCTGGCCTTGAAACATCCTCACATGGAGATCTGAGCATGTAACCTGTTTCTATAAGAGTCGTTTATGGTTACCAGTATCGGACGTGTTGATCAAACAAGGTCATCATTACCTTTCAGGGTGCTGTTACTTCATTACAGTCATATCTGCATATCATCACGTCTGAAAATCATTGTTTCTTCCTTTGTATTGCTGTTCACAGTATTCTATTATTCACTGCATATGTACACAGCAGATTGCATATCCCTGGGTCCAGAAAGACTTGTCTCTGTTATAAACTAATACTCAGAAAGTATCTTTGTAGCTCGTCTGAGATATGAATGAGATATATAAAGTGTCGAAATCGGCTATCTAAAATGCTTATTCTGAACATATGATAGTCTGTATAATTTCTGAGCAAATACATTGTAAAAAAAAGTCACATTGGAAGTAAGAATATCTCAGAATTGATAACCACATCTGTTGATGCATTGCACATTGAATATCAATCAATCTGTGTATGTTATTGTGTTTGAGTTTGATAAAATGGGATATCTATCAAACTAAAATAATCAAAAAACTTTGATCAATCCAGGTACAGGATCTTACACTCAAAGCCAAACATATTCTTCAAAAACTTCCACCCTGTCTCAGCATCATCTTAATCCCATCAATTTTTGTCTTATTCAAATTGATTTAAAAGAACTTTCTTGATTACAGCTTTCAAATTGAATAGAATAGGGGCTGCAACCAACCAAAATATATCAATTGGTACTCACCCCCTCAATGTGACAAGAAACAAAGTGAAAAGTCTCCTTTTTCCGAGTGATCATCCAACAAGGCCATCTAGCCTATTTATTCCCATAGGCTATGATCAGGCATTTTAAGGGAATAAAATTAAATTTATTTATTTATAAAGTTGTCTAAATAAATTAAATCGTAAGGATAACTTTATTTTAATTAATTTAATTAAAGTGACAAAAAAAAATAATAAATATTATAAAGTCACTTCACTAAAAATTATAAAGTTACTTTATTAAATAATATAGTCACTTTATTAAATATTATAAAATTGTTTTATTAAATATTATAAAGTCACTTTATTAAATATTATAAAGTTAGTTTATTAAATATTATAAGGTCACTTAATTAAATAAAGTGTTCTTCTAGAAGTTTGAGGTTACATTGGATTCTTCTAGAAGACTCAGCTGAGCCTTTAAAAAGAGATGAGAGCAAGTCATTTGGACATCTTGGTTTTGACATTTTTTATTAGATATTTTGGGAGAGCTTGTGTTTGCAAATTCAGCATGCCCTAGGACGAAAACCCTTGGGTAGAACGGTTGTGTGGATGAAAACCCATTTAGCCTTTTTGAGTGGATTCATACCAGGATTCACAATTGAGCTTTATTGATTAGTTTGGAGATTTGGAGCTTCATGGAATAAGTTGTTGCAGAATTCAGAGGAGCAGATTTCTATATCAGACATTCAGATCAGATTTGAAGGATTTGTTGTCGAGTTTTGGAGGCATATTGAATAGGGTTTGACCCTAGGGTTTGAGCGCCACCTTCTAGGAGTGGAGCAACCTCATCCTTGAGGGCAGGCTGCTAGGGTTTGGAAAATATACTCAGATTCGTATAACAGCAGACCAGTCCTCTTCCAACATTGTTGAAGGTTATAAATTGGTGCTTGTGGCAAGGGTTTCATCTCTCATTTCGAGCGCCTACCTTTGGAGGATATTTTGGTGATTTTTGTTGCATCCATTTGGCATCATCGACAACATTCTAGAGCAACAAATATTGCAGACCTGTGCACCCACTTAATTCCACCCTTTTGGTGTCTTGGAGATTCATTGCCATAGGGTTTCACACCCTAAGTTGAGGGCCACACCTTGGAGGTCTTTTTCATCATTTGGAGGTCAAATTTGCATGTAAATTAGTATGTATGAAACCTAAGGTTTATAGCAGGTTATAGTTGGGTATGTTTGGCATGTTTGCCCATGGTATTTTATGTATTTGAAGACTTCATAATTATAAATTATAACAGCAGACTTCTGTTCTGAGTTTCCTATCATTTTGGTAATATTTTGGTGTTGAATCATTGTGTAATTCAACTATGATTTTAGCACCTGTATTGGTATGACTGTTATGATGTTTTTGGCATGTTAAGTGGTTGTTATAAGTGTTTGATTCAGTCTGAAAAGAAAATCAGAACTGCAGAAACTAGGGTTTTGAATCAGATTTAGAAATAAGAAAATTAGGGCAAAAATCAAAGCCCTAAAATCAGAAAAAATAGCAAATATCTTATGTGGGATATTTCACAAAGAGTGATAAAAAATGGTATATCACTAATCCTCTAGAAACTCATGACTACTTTAACAGCAAGAAATATATTAGAAATTCCTAGTAAGAACTTGAAAAGTCAGAAGTTCAATTCTTCAAGCTGCAAAAATTGCTTCAAATTAACCCATAATGTAGTTTTAACACCAGGTTAAATAGAGATGATCCATTGCTCATAAATGCAATATAAAGCATTAAAACTATGGAAATTTTTCATGGGAACAAAAGCATTACATACACCATTATGTCACACTAATCACATCCCACCCCCATGGCAGATTAAATCCACCATGGCAACTATGGAAAAAGGAAAGAAAACAAATTAAAAAAAAAAAAAAAAAACAATAATCAATATTGTCAAAGTGGGTCACCTACCATGACAAGAGGGGGGTAGGCACCCCTCTATAGCTTTCACATTCCTAATTACAGTCAGGAGAGGGCGTCAATATGGGCATCTTGACAAGAGTAAGGACATTCATCAAAGCCTACAATTGGCAGGTGAAAAGGCAGACAACACAACCTTTGCTAACATCCTCCCTACTTGCGCTAAAATGAGAGCTTTTGAACACGATATTGACATCCATCAAAGCATAAGGGATGGCGGAATTTTGTCAAACTTTTTCCTTGACTGACAGATGGAATGAGGGTTCTGATGCATTGCTGATGAAGTTTATCAATGTAATGCGAGTAAGATTACCAATTTCTAGAGGAATTATTGGAAGAGCGAGACTTCAAAATTAACAAGCTCCTTGGGGAGGATGAAAATTGATGTTTCATCTTAGATGTTTTAACCATCTCTTAGTCTAAGAGCACAAGAAGACCAAAGTTAACTATGGGACTTTTAGTACAAAGAGGAAGGAGATCAAACGTAGAAATACTACAAATGGAAGCCCATGACTCAGTTGCAAAGTGAACTACAAATGCTCTCCTCTCATATAAAGGGAGGAAGCTAAAAACAATGTCAACTTGAAAGAGAAAATTTCAATGCCTAGATCAAAATTATCTTCAACATCATTCCTAAATTGAGTACATGAGAGCCTTCTTCATCTACTTTCCTAAATTTGTGTTAAATTTTGGTTTATGTACTCTATTAGCTGAAATGCATTTCATATAGTTGTTTTATGTTTACGGTTTGAACCTCTTTAGTATTATCCCTTGCCTTGCACATGATTCACATTTCTTGGTGACATTTTCCCAAATAGTTAACATGCTTTGTCTAAGCTTAGATAAACTTCTCATTAGAGATCATCAAACATTTTTATGCTAGCTGAAATAGGTAGCATGTAACTTTACTTGGTAGAGTGATTTTATATGTTAATGTCGTACTAGGTAACATTATATTAGTGACATATGCTGTTAAATTTGTGAAAATGTATTCTTATTTCCATAGCTCATATCAAAATTGGTAATGACCAATGAAATAGATTAATGGTTAAGCATTCCAAAGATATGAAGGAAGTGGAGCTAAAACTTCAATGCCAAGGCTTGTCTAAGCAATCGTATAAATGTAGTGGCCATTGATATTAGAAATAGGTGGCTATGATTAATGATGATTCTAAGGTCAATTACTTGTGCTGACCATTGATAGTGTGGAGTGTTAATATCAATAGATATGTTGCTTCTTTTGAGTTTGATCAATAGTTAGGTAAGATTCACTTATTGTTTTGTGACAAGAAGTTCTACCTCTATTGTATAGCCACAATCCATTTAGTTGGTTAGTTGAGGTTATTGTTTATTTCTTCCCTTGCTAATGTATTGAGGGTATTATATGTTTGTAAACATACTACTTAGCATAGGGAAGACGGTTTATTGTGTAGTCATTGACCAATGGGTTTTATTGTTGATTATGAGCCTAGTCCCAATAAGTGAAATTGATAGTTGAAATTGAGTTTACTGACTCCTTCGAGTGTTGATTAGGTATGTTTTGTTAGTTTTAGATTAAAGTTTTTATATGATAATGGTCGCAATATGTCATCAGAAACGAGGAAATATTCATATTCATAAGTAATCAACCTAGCCTCTATGTTAATGGGACGAGCCTATAAGAGGTTATGGGATGTTCATACTAAATTATGAATCAAAATGATGGAGAGATCTAATTTGAAATCGCATGGTCCTTGAATGGAAGTCATTTCGTACAGGTTTTTAAATTAGGAACTTGGGTAGGTTTCCCTGCATACTGTTAAGCATTATTAATTGTTGGGAGTCATTAAAAGGAACCATCTTTGGGTATGATATAGTATTCTTGAAATTTGAAGTTTGATAGTAATCTTTAAACTTGATGCTTTCTGGTTTGTTTTCAAATGGGTATTGATAAATAATGATTTGTTGCACTACTTAGTCTTATAACCTTCTATGGTTTTCCTTCTATAGTATTCTTTCTATTTCACCCCCTAGAGGAAAGTTACTCAAGTGGTTTATGAAACCCTAGAGATAATTACCTATGTGTATGTAGCTTGAGAGATTAAGGTGAGAACTAAATGGGACTTTGATCCCCGTTGTAAGTGAGTATGTAGGTAGTCCTTGGGCAAAGGATGCCCTTCTAATCCAAATCCATAGGGAGGAGTTTGGGTAATGCCTAAGGCTTATGTGTTCCTAAATTTGATCAACCTTCTTTCTTTAGTATGCTTCATCTAGAGGCCAAATTCACACATATAGCAATAATCTCACCTTCCAATTAATATGTCCCCACTATATAGACCCAGTGAAAGGCAATACCTACTTTGAGATTTGTGATGTTTGGCTTTCCATAATCTACTCAAATGAGATTAAATGTGAATGTGTGAGGATGCATGTAATCTTATTTGAACTGAAATAATTGGAGTTATGTGTTGAGCACTGTAACCTTATGTTTGAGATATTTGACAAGTATAGGAAGGCATAAATTATCCTCAAGACCTAGTACGGTCTATTCCTCCTAAAATAAGGGCATGATAAACTTGGCCTTAGCATGGCTATTAATGAGTTAGGGAAACTTGTTAACATGTATTTAATGATGATGTCAAGATAAGACAGTAGGATTTATTGGTGTGAAGAAGTCTTGTTGTGCATGGGTGGTTTGTTATTTCTAAATATGTATCTGATTTGGTGTTGAATTTAGGACGAAGTTTCTTATGCCCACCTATGCCATCTATGGGCAATTAAGAGTAGGTATTACTAAATTTGATACAACGTTTTACCTTTATATCTATATGATTGGTACTTTACAAAATGGTACATACTAAGAAATATGATATTGTTTAATATTACCATTGTGGGTTCAATTTCTATCTAATAAATAATGTGTTTCTAAATAATGGGTTTCCAAATACCAGCTGAATGAAGTGAATGGACTTTGATTACTTGTAAATTAGTATTATTTATGTTTGCGTTCATATAAGACCAACTCATGTAGGTTCAATCTAATTCATATGTGTTTGAATTTTGAAAATTTCATTGCAAGGCCTATAGGATTCTAGGTGTAGGTTTATGGATTACTTATTGTGGTACGTAACCAAGTCAACCTACCTAGTTTTTGTAAATCCTTGTGATATGGGGATTATGTGTACTTTCCTATAAGATAACCTCACCTGCTAGAACCAAGTTTCATATAGGTGTAAATAGTTGACTATCACTAGTACCATGCAAGTGATGAATGCCAAGTGCTATTCACTGTATCTTATGGATTAGCCAACTTTCACCAGTAGTGTGAAGGTGAAGAATGCCAAGAGCTATCCATAATATGATGCAAGCATGGTTTAGCCAACTGCCACCAATATCAAGCGACATATACCAAAAGTTAACTATTGTATCTAAGGGTCTAGTCGGCTATTATTTGTAGCATGGAGGTGACAGATGCCAAGAGCTACCCATGGTATGATATGGCTTGGCCAAATTTCACCATTACCATGTAGATGATAGATGCTAGGAGCTACTCCATACCAAGTTGGATCAACTTTTGCTAGTGGCATGGAGGTAAGAGATGTCAAGATCCATTGACTTGAAATATTCAATGTGCTACGGAAAAATTATTAATGGCCTTATCCAACGATGAGTGCAAGTAGTATGAGATGCTTACCATCAACACAACTGGTGCAAAGGACTAAGAAAAATGGATGGGATACACAATGTAGTATGGGAGGCACTGACATTCCTTTTTCTGGTCAGGACACACTAAAAGGGTAGGTATTGGTGAACCGATTAATGGGAAGATGCATGCATTAGTGTTGCATCCATTTCCTATTGTTAGTTGGTCAATATGTATGTGTGTTTCAATATCTATGTACTTGTGTAAAAATGCTCTCAAGTATTATGCACGTTGTTATACATGTGCCCTTCCCAGTGATGAAAAGAAGTGGCATGGGATGCTTGCTTTCCATTATAGGTGGTGGTGGATTGAGAAGAGGATGGGACCCATGCTACAAAATGGGATGCACCAACATTCCTTTTCTAGATGGGATGTACTTATGGGGTTATGTGTTAGTGAACCAAGAGAAGGGGAAGATGTTTATAATAAGGTCACAACTACTTCTCTTTGCTAGCTAAACTCTTTGTGTATTTATGAGGTTGTTACATTATTCACATTGTGTATATGCGTTGGGTGCTTAAGCTAGTCACACTATGTATATGTGATGCATTCACCAGTTATCACATTTGTGTATGTGTTGTAAGAGTGACCTATTTACACTATGTATATGTGGCATATGCCTAGGAGAGTCATAGTGTGAACCTATGATGTGGGTATGAGCTAATCACTTGTGTGTGGGACACAAGCAAGAGCTAGCCACATTGTCCATAAATGACGTATTCTTGAGTCAATCACTATGTGAACACTTGCCTTAATTCTATAGTATATGGTAAGTTGGGATACTTACAACAAGAATGGCCTAGATTCAAAACCAAGAACACTCCCTATGTTAATGCAGCAGTTCCTATAACAATGATGCTAGTTGAATGACTGGATAATTTTAATGGAATAGATACCATTCCCTTCTAGTATCTAAGATTAAACAGTGGGCAATGCAAAAACAATGATACATGAATGAAGATGGAACTCATGCTAGAAACAAAGACTTTATTAACTATCAAGAAAACAAAAATACTCTAGATCATGGAAACAGAAATTCATCAAAGCTTTACTATAGTTTCCTAAACTCTTTGAAATTCTGAAACATGCCATTTTACATGCATCTTGTGAGAAAAGAATTGGAAGTCAAGATACAAGCAATCATTGTCCAAAAACTTACCTTTTCAGAAATGAATCGTATGCCCTTATCAGGATAATCTGCTTCATATGTCTCTCCTAGCAATGGATTAAATGGTTTACATGTTCGACCCTCTGATGACGCATATCCAGAGACAGCAAATGCAGCAACAAGCAATATCCTCATCAAACAGTTTCCCTGTAATTGATCAAATATGTTATAATTTATAAAGAAATAAGTCGTGCACACAAAGGTATGTTTCCACCAGATATAAAGCATCACAGAATTTTTATTTTAATCACCATATTCATATGCAATATGTAAGCTGGAATATAGTTTGAATCAAACTGTCATATCAGAATAGATATTCTCTAATCAACAACACAAAAAAAATTGCATAATTCATAAATAATCACAACTTAGTCTATATATTAAAATATTAATTTTGAATATTTTAGAAATTTAATTGAATATCTGATAAGTCGCTGAAAGCAAACTTGAAAGATTTCACATCCAAACACAACTTTAAGGGGCAGAACCCATCAAAACCACCTTGACTAAATAACTGTTGCACTGACTATACTGAGTACAAATAGAAAATTTAATGCATTGTCTTGCAAACTCCAATAACTGGGACCTCAGTTATGCAGGCATACGTACTGCTGCACTTATTCCCCGCATTCGAGGTTAACAAGTCAAAAAAAAAACAGTTAAGATGGTCATACTGGAAATCAAAATAAGAAATCAATCAGAACAAGGATATGGTATGCAATGGAGGCTGTCTAGATCAGTGGAGAAAATTTAAAATTGAGGTAATACAGTCAACAGATTTACACATATATCGATCCAACAGAAATGCAAGGTTCCATTCATCATTCAAGTATAAGAAAAGCCAAAATAGATCCTTTCACTCACTTGTTTACCATATTCATATGCTCGGTCTAAAAGATAGGAGTATTCCATTTCCTCAAAACATTTCTGTAGGAAGGAAATTGGCTCATTAAAATAAACTGGAAGGCAAACTTTGGTCAAATCTTTTCCAATATTATCCTTGATCAATGACCACAAGCTAACACTTTTCTCTATTTCTTTAGGTTCAGGCAACCTCTTTCGCCGCTCAATAAGAGGATAACTAGAATCAACTACATTCATGGATGTATTAGCTCCATCTACATGTATTGTAGACCTTGATAGAGGCAATCCAGCACCAGGAGATTCCCTTGATAACTTAAATGAAGATTGTCCACTTAATCCATCTGCACCAAGAAATTCTGATGTGTCAAAGTAAACATCATCTTCTTCATCTGTATCTGCTTCAACTTCAATACGCGTTTCCTTTTCTTCATCAGTATCTGAGTCGGTCCCTGTTAAGAAGATATAGGTGGTGAGTATTGAATCCAATGTTGACATAAATTAAGATCAACTTTAACAATGAATAGCTTGAAACTTGAAAGTAACTGCATAAAGCAATCAATGCAATAGGTTTCAAGAAAGACCACATAAGAATTCAGGAAAATTAAGAAAGGGAAGCATATAAACACAGGAATATAGCATAGTAAAACTGCATTCATCTAAGATGTCTGAAAGCAGAACATACGTCGGAAATAGATTGTGGATTTGTGATTTTGAAAGAAGTACCTTGTATTTATTATTTCCAAGTACACTCCCTCAAACAAAACTGAGGTTCAGGATTTTAAGCTTCAACAATCCACAAAATTTGCAAATTAAAACGAACAATTTACCTAATATCAATTCAGTGAATGTAAAATTCTAAAGATGATTCAATTAAGATGTCTGCAAACAGGATGTCTGTTGGAGATAGATTATGGATGTGTGCTTCCAAAGAGTATTTATTTTAGCCAAGTACACTGTTAAACAAAAGTTGGTAAGTGAACTGAAGAAAACAAATGACATTGGTTTTTCTGGGTTCCATTTTCTGAGGAATAGATAATTTTTTGCATTATTCTTAAAAAAGGTAAAATGTCCAGAAAAACATAACAGATAACACTTTTCTGTACCCTAAAGTCACATTGATGAGCATGTAAGATAATATCCTCCAGAGTATGCTGTGTCTCTTTTGCAATGGATCTTGAATAAATTCTGAACAATAAGGCCTTCATGGTTACAGAAACCTCCATGGTGCATGCCATTTTTCATTACTTTATCACTTTAACCAATATATGATGAATCCAACCAATCACTCAAGAATGAATCATGGCGCTGAGATCAAAATTGCTGAAGATAAAAAAGATAAAGAAACAAAAAAAATTAAGTGTTCTATGAGTGTTTTAATGGTTTTTGCGGTGATCAAGTTTTCCTGTCAAACTAAAACCACATAAATCTCAGCAAGAAACTAGGGAGTTTCTACAACCAACTCATCTTGTGAGTCATGGTTGAGTTGCTCAACCTGCTGCAGAACAAATGAGTACTTGCATGTCCACCATGTACTCCCTGAGATTTAAATCACTAGTTCTTACTGGCAGTAACAAACATAAGCCAAAAGTTAAATATGAATTGCATGAAAGGCAGACTTTAGAACTTTTAAATATGGAAGAGGGAAGTTAATAAAAGAAGAGACCTTGCACTGAATAAGAGTGGTGAAGCTTCAAGAGATATTACAATGAAGTCCAGAAAGCTTAGCTAGGTGCAGTTTCTCTTTTGTAATCTAAGTGTAAGAGTAAGGTGCAATGTTTCTTCAATGTATTTCTGCCAAATATTCTGTACATGAGATTTCTAGGAAATGAATCAAAACAGTTATATTTTTCCATTCCATAAGTTTAATGTTCATGCTTCTAAAGGAGATTTTTGTCATTTTTAACCTCAAAAAATGCCATCATTTTTTGTATCAAAGCTGAGATTTTAATATCATAGTTGCCGTAAGACGCAGGGTACTGGTACTGGTACTGGTACGGGGACAGGGACGCCAATCAAATTAGGGTACGTGAGTTAAATGAATAAGGAGACGGCTATTTTATATGTAAATGATTCACCGGAAATTTTGGGTACAGGGACTGGTACGTTGTCTATGTTCCCAAAATGGAGTTTCCAGGCAACTATAGATTTTATACATGAGATTTCTGGAAAATTAATGAAAATGGTTATATTTTCCATTTTGTGTGTTTAACGCTCATGCTTCTAAAGGAAATTGTTGTTCTTTTTACCCTCAAACATGCCATTATCTTTGGTATCAAAGCTAAAATTTGGAGTTTTCTGTTGAGTTAGGTGAACCATGGAAATTACAGAATTCAGAGCTGAATTGAGACGAGAAATTGTAACATGGCTCAGAGAGAAATAGTTGTTGGAAAAGGTAGATGAAGAAGAGAACATACAAAACAAATAGTGTTGAAGATATGTCAGATATGTTCAGTTAAGGTTGGATTCCATAGAGTTGGCATAACAAAGATGACCACAAGCATGAGTGATGTAAGTGGAGAGAAGCAGCAAGAAGCTCAATCAAAAGAAACATAGAAAGAGCCCAAATCAGAGGATGATTAAAGACATTGCTGAAATGAGAAGGAAGCTCTATTAACATTTTAATTTTTTTGTTTTCAAACAACACAAAATAGATGTAATGTGCTGTCTAATTTTTCTGTGTTTTTATGAATGTTTGTCAGTCCACCATACAAATTTTGCATTGGAAATGTAACACAGTTTCTTGCAAGAGGTGCTCATAAAAACATAGTTTAAATGATGTTTATCATTTGCAAAGTACAAGGAATTTCACATCACTAAAATGCAACAGGTATATAGACCGTATTTTTACTTCGACATTACAATTTATAGCAGCTATGAAAGAGTATCTACCTGGTGAAATATAGGAGACTGGTAAAATAAATTGTTACTAACCCTTAAAACAGCAACACCTAAGATATCTCACGGCCTCCTTAAAGAGCTAGGTGGTTGGCAGCTCTCCACCAAAAAGTCCCAACTGCTCGCTGCTGTAGTTTAGACATTCCATGCCACTTATGAGAGCCATCTCTTCCTTTCTTGATACCTCGCGTACCTCCGACAAGTTCTTCTACTGACGAAAAGGCAAATATGAACCACAAAATGCAGATTCAACTTACCTTTGCTTCTCACGACTCCCTTCTATCTGCCACAACCTCACTTTAGTTCTCACATGAGGCGTCACTGGTGTTACTAGGCACTGACTGATGTGTGTTTTGATTTACAAAGTCCTAAAACCCTCACGCCTGCCATAGCTGTTGGCAAACCCTTGACCTACTAATCTTTGCCATAGTAGGTGCCCAAAATTTACACGCTATTCTCTATACTGGTTGCTGAATATTAAGGCATCAAAAAGGGTGGCAGCTAGATTGATGTATTTCTACAACTCCTTAACCTCTCAATCATCTACTTCCCTTAATGTACATTCTCACCTGCTGCAACTGGTATTTTGGAGTGATTATTTATTCCAATGTGATGCAGCTAATATTGACCCACAAACTCCCTTATACTACTACGATTATATCCCATGCCTTCAATTTTATTTAGTTGCTAGAAATTGTAATGTTCCCTTTTCCTAGGTCAGTATCTTTTGTAGTGGTTAGTCTAACATCTGGTCCCCGTAGGCTAACATGGTGTTTAGGGGACCCCTTTGAGGGTAATCTAAGGCTCTTCAGCAGGCCTTTTGATATTCATTTCAATATTCTTCAGCTCAGTGGCTCAGCATATTTGTGGTGTGCCTTCTAGAGGCCATTTTGGACGTTTTCTCCCACAGTTACTATTTTTAGTAAGTCACTTAGCCATATTGCTCATACTTACTATTTATAGTAAGTCGTAGTTGGATCAATTTTCATCACGCCTATATTTGGAAAATGTTGATGGATCACTCCCACGAGTCGGTGTTGGTATATATATTAATAGTATTTATAAAAGAGCCGAGAGATATCCTTTTCAAGGCGTCTATTTTTTAATCAATTTATCACATCAAAGTGTATAGGCACCTCAAGACAGATATCTCTCAACTTATTTATAAATATTATTAATAAATAATATATATATATGCTAGTATATATAGAAAATGAATTTGCGTGTTGGTTACATTTCTTTTATTTGCATGTCGGTTACATTTCTTTTATATGCATATCGGTTACATTTCTTTTATTTCTTTTATAATATACATAACCGTCGTTACATTTCTTTTATTTCTTTTATAATATATATAACTGTCACCAAGCAAGAAAACGTCAAAATAAACATAGCTTTAAAAAATGTACACGCATCCCGTGCTTTCATTGTAGAAGCCTCTCGGCTTAATTATTTATTATTGATAAATTTATAATATGGCATTATAAGGAGTTAAGGGGTGATACATGGCATTTAATGAAGTAATATATTTTAATGTTACTTTATGAAATATCATTAAAAAAGCAAATGTAATTAAATGCCAACAAAAGCAAATACTATTTTAAAAAGGTTGTTTGGCCAAGTGGGACGTGGGAAATTGGAGACGTAAAAAAAGCAAAAGTTAATGCTTTTTCATTATTCATTGATATTTGTGCAAATTGGAGAAGACTAAACAAGGGTTTGCTGGTTGAGAGTTTCTGCTTTTCTGAGAACAAAATCCCTTGAAAAGAACTATGTTAGCAGGTGTGAAAAGATCACCCAAGGGCTCTAGATTGACTATTCTCATTCAGAGGTTATCATCGAGCATCATTGAATTCAGAAGATCGATTTAAATCAGACATTTAGGGGAAAAACATACAAATTTTGGTGATTGTTGATGTTCTTTGTTTCTGATCACAATACCATCAGCTGGCATGTGAGAATCATAGCAGGTCGTACAGCATTGAGCAGGCCGTACGACCTGCAGATTGGGTGTGAGAGTTCCTAGGGTCAAAGGCCTAGGTATTTGTCATAAACCACCACCAAAGTCAACGTCTAGGGCAGAGAAAGGGATTGCAGAAATCTCAATGTAATGTCCCTTCTCAAACACGACAATTCCAGTGACCGTTGGCCTTCGTTTGGGAACCCAAGGCTAGTCAAGTTAAAATTAGGGTTTCCTAATTTTGAGGAGGTCATTGCTCGAAGATGGTGGATTCAATGGCGGATTCTTTCGGGTTTTCAGAGAGCTTCGCAGTGGTAGGTTCATCTCGGCATTCAGAGCACTTTTTGGAATTTACTATTTTTAGTAAATTCTATTTTTGGCAGCTTTCCAATTGAGTTCGGATCGGTTGACTTCCTGCTTCAGTTTGATCAGATGTTGGCTCAGTTGGCTTCAGGGCACATTCGGAGGGATAAGTTAAGTCATTTAATTAAAAAGGTCACGTTTTGAATATTATATTTTAATGTTGACCTTGGGCCTAGATTAATGACTTAATGTTGTTTTTAAAAGTGGGTCCTTGAGGGTGGCGCCCTCATTAAGAGATGATTTAATATTTCCCTAAGTCAAAGCAAGGGTTTGAGGGGCGCATATTTCAAGAATGATATTTAATTAAAATGTCAAAACTAAAGCTTTGAAGGAAAAGTACGCCCATCATTGAGGGAATTGGGTTTTGACCTAAAAGCTGATTTTAGGGTTTTGTGAAGTCAACGGAAGAATTATAAAAGGGAGTCTTGGTGCATCATTTCTTCATCTTTGGACGACTATACTGTTATGCTGCCGGATTGGCTCTGGAATCGCTTCGAGGAATGAAGGCCTCCTAGCTCGGCATCGCTTCGTGTTTGCAAGACAACATCAAGTGGTGATTCTTAGTTTAGTTTGTGAGTTATTGAATATTGTGCATTGTAATCTGCATTTCAAATCTCTAGATATCTGTTTAGCATTTTAGTGTTTCAGCATTTAGCATCATTTTATGACAGCAGATTTCATGTTTTGATCATATCTCAAAAAAGACAAAAAAGATAGTTCTGGGTATTGCATTTTTATCATTGTTTAGGGTAGGCGATTCTTTGTCTCAAATCTCAGATTTTAGTGTTGTGTATTTAATTTTTAAAGTCAAATCGAACTACTCAGCTGGGCCGTACCATTTGGTGCTGTCTTGGAATTCGTGCAAATTGAAATGGCTGCATTTTGTTCAGTTTAGGGGTTCCATATTGGTCGCCTAGGTTCTCAAGGTGCATTGCATTTTATGACATATAAATCGGATGTGTATTGAGGGAGTTATGAGCAATTCTTCCAGTTTGTAAGCTGCTGATCATATGTTTAAAGTGCAGATCTGTTTGTGACAGTCCTAGCAATCTGCATTATTCTGATTTGTAATTGGCAGTGTGATTTCCTTTGAGATTGTAACAGAAATAACGTTGAGTACTCTATCTGGAAAGAGTCTAATATATTGACATTGCAGGCAATAGTATTTATTGTAATCTGGCAGTAGTACTGACCAGCATCCTTTAATATTGCTTTGTCATTAATTGTAATTCACGTTCTTGCTTTCTATACTAGTGAATTAGTTGTAACTCCGCCCTATGGTAGCTACTCCCCATTCTGGGTGAGCAAGCACATTCTGGGTGTTGAGTAGTTTCAGCTTTCAGCACTTTCTTTTCAAGCATTGTTTTGTATTCACTCCGTCATATGGTCGCCCCTCACTCCGCATTGGATTGGGTAGCACATACTTGGCGTCGAGTTCCTTTTCCAGCATAAGCAGTTTGTTTTAGATCCTCTGACCAATGCTCGCCATCATCGGCGCCATTCTGGTTAGAGTTGCTTTCTTGCACGTTTTGGTTTCTTTCTCTAACCTTAACGGGTGCACTGCTTTGTAATCTGTTATTTGAAAAAACGAAAAAATTGGCTCGGAATATTTCACTCAAGGCATGATTATCGGGGCTCTAAGGTGTGGCGTCCCATTTTGGCTTCCAGTTCTGATTAATCAATTCCCAAACCTGCAATCTTGCATTTTGTAATTCGGTATGAATCCAACATTATTTCTAAAGTAATAATCAAATTTGGGTTATCTATTCTATGCATTTGCTTGGTGTTTATTTATGTATGCAAATATTTGTAAATTCCCGCATTCCTGGCCAAAACACAAAAAACAAAACTACAAAATAGAGGGGGCTATTATAGAAATATTTTGTGATGGATGCTAGAGGTAACTATAACACCTTATCAGACCAAAAAAATAAATTCCGATTGTTCAAAACACCTATAATCCTATATGAGTTCACCTCCATATTGGCTAGGAAGAAATCCTTCTCTGAAACCAATTTTCCCTTAGGGTTTTCGTCCTAAGGTTTCAACTTGAACAAAATACTCAAATTTTGCAATAAAAGATGAAATTGTCAAAAGATCGCAATTTCTCTTTTACAAACCCTTTCTATACCACCTATTAAAAATTCGAAAAATTATACTTCGTTTCCCCATGAAGTGACTTATAACTTTAATTTTTTTTTCGAGTCCCAAAATAAGTCACTTTAATATAAAATGTTCAACTTATTAAAATAATTAATTAAATATTATTTTCCCATAAAAAATAATAATTTAAGATAACTTAATTTAATTAATTAATTATTCTCTTCCATAAATCCCAATTAGCTTATGTGAAATAAAATAGGCTAAGGGTCTTTGTCAATGCTCATCTCTAGGAAGGGGTCAATACAATCTTCCCTTCCCAAAATTGCTTGTCTACAAGCAATTGCAAATTTGGGTAATGCAATACCTATTCTTCTTCCCAAGTGGTATATTCAAGAGGCAAATCCTCCCATTGAATCAAATATTCTTTGATGCTTCTATTCCTCAATCTTCTCTCCTTGACATCCGAAATAGCCTCAGGTACCAATATCAATTTAACTTCTTCATCCAAAGGTGGAAACTCAAAAGAAGGTATAATATGTTGTCCAAGTGCCCTTTTGAGAAACGAAACATGGAATAAGTTGTGAATCTTGCTATTCTTTGTAATGTCCCCAAATGCTTGATTTGAGGCCGAATATTTTTGGACAAGTTTTCCTTGACATGGCGGACATGGAAAAGATATTTTCATGGTTTTTGATTAATTTTGGAGGTAACAAATTATTTAATTAATCTTTCCATGATGAGGACGACTCAATGGAAGGATAAAGGTGTCCCTTAAAAGCATAAAACAATATTACTTCATTTCATTTATTGGGCACTCAAAAGAGAGAAGGAAGAAGTATTTAATTTAAATATTTAATATAATTTTCGGCGCCTAACTTAATTAAGGTGGTCAGCCCTAATTGGGAATCGAAAGGATAAAATGCTTAGAGAAAAGTGGGAGCCCCAAATGAGTTTATGAGGGGGGTTGGCCTCTTTGAGGGTAAAGGTGAAGTTGGCTATATAAAGGACATTGAAGTGGGCATTTGAAGGGTATCATATGGTGAATTTAATTTCTTTTATGGACTACACTTTTGGGCAGCATAGTATAAGGATGAAAACCCTTGGCCTGTGAGGTGAATTAGACGAAAACCTAATTCATCCTTCGGAAGGTTTCATCACTGTAATGTCCCTATTTTAGCGACATGCTTGACAACTTTCCGAAATGATTCAAGCGACATGCCCAATCCCCAATCTCCAACAGCTCCCTGGCAAGTGTCAAGTAGCAACTCTGATTCCCAAACCCCAACATCTCCTTGAGCGAGTAGCGTCTTATCTGGTTTTTCAAAAAGGGCCATGATTGGCAGGTGTCAAGCAGCAACTTCGATTCCCTAACTCCAACATCTCCTTGGGCGAATAGCATCTTATCTAGTTTTTGAAAAAGGTACATGACAGAACATGGTAAGTAACAACCTAGGTCAAAACCTGATTACTTGACAAATTGACAAGAGGGATCACTTTGATTAACATTAACTATCGTATCAAGGACATGGGTTTAAAATCAAACATAAAATGCAAAGTTTCATAGGGGTACCAATTTCAATACTAACATAGTCATTGTTTTACATTCTCCTTAATGTTATCAAATGTTTTACATGTTTCTCTAATAATACAAAATGAGTTAAGATTAGATGTGTAGTAGTTAATTACACCTTTCAATCAATTTGAGGTGTTTAAATAGGGCTAATTGCAAGAAACCTATTGTTGATGAGTTGTTGAGGAACATCTGCTTTAGTTTACAAATCATTATAGTAAGAAGTAAAGATGCCAACATTTAAGTTGTAAAAAGCCCACCTTGAAGTTGTGAGGAAACTTGCTTAGGAAAGATCCCCTACAACCAAGTAAAGAGATCAACAATATATAGATTTCATCATCATCTTCCTGAGCTTTTAATTTAACCAAAGAAGAAAAGTTGATTGCAGTTGGGGAGATTAACTTACAAGTGGAGTTTGTCGTAGGAGAATTACATTCTCTAATAAATATTTCCATCCTAGATTGTGTAGCTAACCATCTAAGGAGTTCATGGTTCCTCTTGGTTAGAAATTTAGAATGATGATGATCTTGTAGGGATGGTAACGAAGGTGAATCATCAATTTCCTTGACAACCATAGGAAGTGAAAATGAAAAATTTGATTTTATAGGTGAATTTGTGCTGCTGGGTGGAATCCTTGTTAGATGTGTCACAAGGTTGTGCATATGATTGATTTCTTCAATTAGCTTCATCTATTTCTTAACATGTCTAGCCAAAATGTGTTAAAGAATGCTATTGTGATTGACAAGGATTTAACTCAGCAATGTTAATACCATCCTCTTCCTTTGAAGATTACCTTGTACCTCTTAGATCCATTTTGGATCAAATACAAAATTAAGATAGAGTTCCCACCAAGGTTTTTACATCCAATTTTATCTAAAATCAAATTTTACAAGTGGATATGAAATTGCTCATCTCAGCACTAAAAGATGGTGCTTGATTTTCTTGTTCAGATTGCAAGATAAGAAAATTTTGGCCTTTTTTCAATCTACATCATGATTCTCAAAAAGAGAGCAACAATAATGGAAGGCCAACTTATCAAGGACATAGTTCCCTCAATATTGCATTGATAGACTCACAAAATGTGTATATCTTCAATAACAAGCCCAGCTCTACATCTAGCAAAAATGTAGAAATATTAATAAAGGATATAAACCAACTTCATGGCTTGTCAAAGGTGATAATCAGCAATAGAAAACTCAATCTCACTAAAAAATTGTAGCAAGAACCCTCCCTACAATATCTTGAGTATTATTGTGTTGTATTTGGAGGTTGCTCATTCAAAGTGACAAATTACTATCAATATGTTGAGATCTAAATTCTCTATGATCCATTTTCCATTCCAGTATCCTTAAATAGAAGAAATAGTATAATCCCAAAATACATATAACTTTGGTCCAGAATATAATGAAATCCCTGATAAGAAAAACTATTTGAAAAATATCAATAATTCAACTCAATTACAATTTACCCCTTTCTGCTATCATGTATTTCCTAAAGGAGTGATTGGTTAAGTATCTGAATGCCCTAGCAAGTTTATCCAATCATGATGTCTTGTAAAGGCATAGGAGAGATAAATATCTCATTTGGAACCATTGTAAATCTATGTTTATTGGGATGATGCAACCCAAGTGCTAAGAAAAATTGTATAAGATGTATTTCTAATGCTTTTAATGAGGACTTAGTTTAAAAGGAAAATCGAAAGAAGATTGAGACCCACAATTTTTGGTTTGCATCCAACCTTTTTGCACACAAGGATAAGGCATCATGTATCATATAATAAACAAAGATATGCACATGCATAGCATATCCACATTAGCAATCTCTTATCCTTATACTCAAACCTCTAAAATTATTTTCATAAAAGTTCAAACATATAGTAGAATGGAGCTTAAATAATGTACGTTGATAACCACCAAAACTAAATTGTTCATCTATCATAAATGAAAACAAACAAAAGAGAAATCAATGCATTTGAACCCACTGAATAGGAGGCCAATGTCATGTCCCCTTTTCACAAAATTATAGAAATAATTAAATAGATAAATTAAGTTGTCGAAATAGTAACTTTATGTTAAAAGACAAATTATATTTAATTATTTATAAATATCGATATGAGTTATTAAATAAAATGTCATTAGACCCAAGATGCAAAAAGGTGAGTAAAAAAGGACACTTTATTACATTTTTATAACTTTGAGAGAATAATTGTCAAAAAATTAAAAATATTATTTTATTTTCTCGAAAAATTTATAAAAGGGAAGAATGTTCTTGAAAAAGGTCTTCTTCACTTTTGAAACATTTTTATTTATCAAGAATGAACTTGCATTCTTCTTTCTTTCTCGAGGATGAAAACCCTTCGGATTTGCTAGTTTCGAAGATGAAAACTCTCCTAGCCTTTTAGTGCAATTCTACTCAAGGATTGCCAATATGCTTCATCAAATAAGGATTTCTAGATTTTAGTCTCCAGTTTTGTTGTGAGGTTTTAGTGATTTTCAATAATCAGTGTTTGCTTTCAAATAGTGTTTGCTTTCAAATAGTGTTTGCAACTGTGGGTTTATGAATATTTAATAATAATGATATTATATCAGTATTGTGGTGAGATTTAACTCTTTCAAGCCATGATGAAACACACACTTATACTGAGAGGGAGGGGGTGGATCAGTATAGGTCAAATTTTTCTTTTTCACAACTTAATCAATCACAGTAGTATTACTTCAAAACTTCAATCAGTCATAGCAATAGCATACATGCAAGATCTAGCAATTAAGAACTCAGGAAGAACATACGACTTTACATGGAAACCCTTACGAGAGAAAACCATGGAAAAATATTGCTTGTATAAACCTTCTTACAAATTTTGTAGGCACCAACTCATTGCAAACACCAATCACCACCACTGACCACCAACCCAACAAAAGATTCCAATCTCCTCTAATAAGAGGCACCAACCTCTCAATCTCCTCAATTAGGAGGCTCCAGCCTCCAAATGAATGTAATGTTTGTTTTCTTGAGTATTTCTGCTTCAATATGCTTTACAAATATGCCTTAATTTCTTTTGACATCTGCTCATGACAACATTCAAATCTGTTAAAACTTCTTTGAAAAATCTGCCATAAGTTTGCTCCATGTCTTCCACAAAATGGGCTCAAATTGCTCTCATAAATCTGCTCAAATACTTTCTACAAATCTGCTTGAATAACCTCTTATTCCTGCTCTTCATATGAAATAATATTCCTTGAAAAAGTGATTGCTTTTCCCTCTCTCTCAACCCTCTATTTATACTTACCAAAATGCCTCTTCATCCAAGGGAGGCAACTCCTCCAAGGGGGTCGGCCAAAACAGCAATAAATTATTTGTATTTATTTTATTTTTTCTTGCCCAAGATGGGCGCACTTCTCAAGGGGGTCATACCTCTTTTTAATATTTTTATTTTTAATTTTAAACCCACTAAAGTGGGCGCCACAAAAGGAGAGGTCGGCCCAAACTAAATATTATTTTTATTTTTATTTTTATCTTCAGAAGATGGGTGCCAAACTTGGATCCATTGGTCGGCCAGCATAAATCACCTTTGACATCAATGATCACAATTTTCCATTTTGAAATCAATGACCATAATTTTTCCAACAGGCCATACTTATGTGAAGAATGTATTGTTTGGCAATATTAGCTTCCTGGCCATACCATAATGCAGGGTTTATATTTTCAAAATGAAGAAGTTGCAGGAATAAGACCAATGCTAGCCATACCACCTTGAAATTCAGTCCATACAAATCCTCTAGCTGTACATCTAAGAATTAGTGATCTATTCTGTTATTGATTGTTAAAAGTTGTTGGGCACTGAACATAAGGGTATTTTGACTGCCCAAAACTTAGTCTTACCTCCTCATTACCAAGTTGTAACTATAGCAGTTAAAGGTATAAATATTGTTGGTGATTATTTTCGGTTTAGGCACTGGAAACTGCTACTTACTATCACTGTTTCAAATTGTACTTGCTTGCATGACCTCTTGTAAACAATTTCTTGTTGTTTTTGTCTTCTTTTTGGTTTTAAGTTGTTAGTTGAACTTTTATATGGTCTGCAAATTGTAGTTTGGCTTGTGCTGGGCAGATTCTTAGACTCCAATCAATCATCACTAAGGTTCTATTTACTTATAGGACGCTACAGCCTCTGAAAACCCTGGTTGCAGCCTCTTTCCTTATTGAACTGCCCCATATAACAATCATTTTTGGGTGCTGCAGTCTCTACAGACCTAGCCGCAGCTTCTAATCCTTGTGTTTGGCCTCATTCAGCAAACAGTTACGTGATTATCCCATTGCAGCCTTATTCTGGAGACTTACAATGTTTATAGTAGTCAAGTTGAACAATATATTGAGTTTTGATCAGCTAAAACAGGTTTAACTTTGCATACCAGCAATATCTCTATCAGTTCCAAAGTGATTTGACCACATACAGCATTCATAATCTATCCAGCACTACCTGGCATGACAGTATTTATATTAGTAGTATTAAAGTTAGCTTATTCTGATTAAGTGATGACTTGAAGAAAATTATTCATGTTTCAATTGTGATTATTGGATGTATTTCCTGGATTCAAAATCATTCTCAATATTGTAATCACTGGATGGTTTACTGCCAATATTTGATATTCTGAATATTCTGAAGATCCTAGGTGGTTTCCTACCAAATCCCTATTCTTTATTGTAATAGATTTTAGTCAGTTTATCCGTATGATCCTTTCTTTAATTTTCAATATATTATTTGTCATGCTTGGCATGTATCAAAATTGGGTGATTTAGTCTATCATTTTGCCATTAACGCAATTCCACTTGCATTCAACCAATTTGGCTTGATTAAAATTTGCATTTCACTATCAGCCATTTTGGCTTGATTGATTCTATGACTTTGCTTATATTGTAATTGGTCGGCTAGCTACTAATATATTTCTAGTGTAATTCTATTGTCCTCATTCTAGTTTCCATATCCTCTCACCTTGCTAACATCAAGAACTTAGTGATTGAAAAAAGCTAAGATTTGAGGGATTACAAAAAATATTTTGGTTTTGAGCTAACACCTTGCAAGGGTCATTATAGCCAATTTCATAAGGCATTTAGCTTATAATATACCAATTCAGTATGCTTAACATTAAAACCAGAATCACACGTGGTAGTGATTAAACATCACTGCAAATGAAAGAAAGCCACTTATATCATACCAAGTCAGTCTAATGACAGTCTAGGATCATTTATTCCTCAAAACAACATTTTTTTTTTTAATAAATTACTAAATTTAATTAACCAAACCTTTCTACTCATCATGTTTATCATTTCCAGAATATTTGGTTAAAATACATGTATAGAACAATATGTGAAATTGCAGGAAACAAAAAATTACTTTTATATTGAGCAAGATTGGAAACATCAGTGACCAAGTAAACTAGGCAGAAAGAAACACAAGCAGGAGTCACATGCTATTTCTTTTATAGCTCTTAAAGCATGCTACCTTTACAAGGCATGTATTTAGACTTCATTTACAACAATTCATCAAAGCTCAACTTTAGGCCATTACAAACAAATCAAATGCAGCAATATTGACTGTAATCAAAGCTGACTGCAAAGCAATCATAAAATTAGCTTGATATCCAGCATCCCTCAAACCAGATAGGAAAATTGATTGCCGAATGTTTATTAATGATACTGGCACATTGACCCTTTACTGGATGTTTTATTAACAGATGCAATAAGCAATATCTCTTTAGGAATGACTTAGAAGAATACTTGGTATATGTTTCTGGGAAATCACCAGAAAATGGAAAGTGTGCCATTGTCAATGACAGCACAAACTCCATGCCAAAATGCAGAAAAGGAAAATATTTGTTCATTGCTTTTATTTATAATAATTTATTCGAACTCATTAAAGAATAGAATATTTACCATGACAATCTTCAGGCACACTTTCACCAGAGCAGTGACGGCCATGCATACTATTTTCTGTTTCATCTACAACTTTGGCCTCCAATTCCATCTTTTCTGCCTGCAGCATGACCAAATGAGAACCATATTGTCTCAACTAAGGATAGGTCAAAATGTCAGCATATACAAAAGGTGTTCACTTGTAGTAATAGACAACCCACACAGTCATTATAACTGCAAAAGTCTGTGAACAACAACCAAGTTATCTCATATAAAGAAAAGATAAACTAACATAACATAAAAACAGGATCCAAAAAGTCAATGCATTCAGCAGTGTAACATTCAAAAAAACAAGGCTGTGGATTGAGCTAAAATAGTACTGCCACACTTCAAATGCCAAATTTGCAAAATAAAAATGACCAAACAATCATAGCCATGCAGACCCTGCCTACAATGCAGGAAGGTGCATCCATAGATACCACAAATAATGTGATCAATATATCTAAGCTGTATGGTACTAATAAAAGTCTGGGCACAGAAACACAAATACCACACTAAAACATTGGTCCAGAGTGCTGATTTGCATGACAGATGATGGACCAAAGATTCATACACAGAAATATCAATGTGTTCTGCATGTGTGTTTATTATGTGTATGCCTTAGAGCAATATAATTTTGGTGATAAGTCGAGAATTTTTTCGGTAGATAATGTATGCCTTTGTTTACACATGAATAACATTGTGCTTGAACTTGTGGTTGACCTTTCGTAATGGGAGTATGTAAGGGGTGTGAATCAACTGTAATGAGCCTTCCTCAAACTGATCACAAATTGCCTTAATTTGCAGTTTGTAATTTTGTCAAACAATTCACATGCAAAGTTGTAACTTGCTGGTCTGATTATTTAAGTCTGATATAAATGTTTTCCCAATGATATCCAATGCATATACTACTTGCAAAAGACTTCTATGATGATTAGACAAGGTCTTAGATGCAATGCAGATTTCTTTTTGTATTTTCAAATGCAATAGATGAAGTTTCATGAGCTAAATATGCAGCTACAGCCCTTAGACATTATGTCAAACAGTTGGCATACATCCTCTTACACAATTCAAATGAACTAGATTCACATAGAGAACTCCCAACTTCAATGTATTATTGATAATGCAAACTTCTTACAATGCCAATGGAGATGAAAATGCCAAGACTCTTGGCTTACATACATATGACAAAATGCTTGAATCTGATATGAACTTTCACCTACAACAGTACCATCTAAAATGCATCTTAATGACATGAAATATCATGAAAAAACAAAAAGGAACCTGAGGTTTGATGGCGCCTTGAATTCCAACAAAGAAGCAAGCAACATCTTGTAAGTTGAAGTCCTCAAGAAGCCAAATCAAATTTTTGAAGAAGTCGCCCCTGTTCTGATGTGAATGAAGAAATAAAATAATTCACAATGATGCCAAGCCTCCAATAACTCCAAACGCAAGCAGCAGGCACCTAGAAATGGAGCGCTCCAATCTTCAAGAGAAATCGATGTATATATGAACTCCAACGAATTAAAATGTGTCTCCAATGGCGTCCCTGTTTGCTTCAGATTTTGCTTCAGAAATTCTTCAATTAAAATCTGATCTTCCTCTTCAAATAATCCATGCCAAAAATGCTACTCTCCAATGCAAATCTTCTCCTATGATTGTAGTCTTCAAAATTGGCCCTTGGCCACAAATTTTGCCCAATGAAGTGACTGAAATATCACCTCCAATCTGCAACCCTTCAAGAGATATTTCACTCCCTCAGTTATGCAATCAATGGGAGTTTTTGTTCCTAAAGATCAATTGATTATTTGCAGACCACTTGGCTCTACAAATGCTCAAGAAGAGATCAGCAATCATCAACATCAAATTTGGATACCCAAGAATGAAGCCTCAATGTCTTTTTATGCTCTTCCTCAAGAGGTCGGCCCAAATAAAATAATATTATTTTTTTGACTTCGAGAAGATTCCAATATATTTTTAATTATTTGCACTTTATAAAATATGAAAATATAATATAATTAATAAAGTGCATCTCAACATCAAATTATAACATAAGGTTTCCATAAATAGAAATAATTATGACATCTAATGGTAAACCTCCATCCAATCAAATACTAAGCCAAATAATCACCGAATGTCTGCTAAATAACTCTCACCATGCCTCAGTAGCCTACGAGAGCCGCTAATAGGCTAATCTTGCTGATATGTCAATGTCAACTAGAAGGGGACATTACAGTCCGCCCCTCCTGAAATTGCTTGTTCCCAAGTAATCTCAACTCAGGATGCTGCAAGATCTCCTCACCCTCCCATCGTCACATCCTCAACTGGGAAGTCTCTCCATTTGATCAAGTACTCCCTGATGACTCGTTTCCGGAGGGTCCTTTCACGAACATCCAAAATTGCCTCTAGCACCAAAATCAATTTCCCCTCATCATCCAATGGGGGCAAAGTCATGGAGGGGACTACACGATGTCCTAACGCCTTCTTGAGGCATGACACATGAAACACATTATGCACTCTACAGTCAGCTGGCAACTCTAGCTCATAAGCCACCTCTCCCACTCTCCTGATAATCCTAAACGGACCATAGTAACGTGGCTTAAGCTTCTCTGCACCACTCCTCTTAAGAGAGGATTGTCTGTAAGGCTACAACATCAAGTACACCATATCACCAACCTTAAAGGAGCAGTCAACCCTCTTTTGATCTGCATATTGTATTTGTTGGTTCTGTGCCCTCTGTATATTTTCCCATAGAGCTCTCATAATATCCTAGTTATCCTGTAAGAGATCACCAGCACTAGGCACACAGTTGTCACTCAACAAAAGACCCAGAAAGCTTGGCACATCATACCCATACAAGGCCATGAATGGTGTCATCTGAATGGAGAGATGGTAAGTGGTATTATAACAATACTCACAAAGGTATAACCACTTAACCCACCCCTTCTATTGTCCTACGATATAATTCCTGAAGTACCCTTCCACCCACTTATTCACTATCGCTATTTGTCTATCGGTCTACGGGTGGTAACTAGTACTCAGAGTGAGCTCTGTCCCACATAGCCTAAATAGCTCCTGCCAAAAATGACTCATGAATCGGCTATCTCTATCATTGACAATGCTCCAAGGCAACCCATGAAATCTGAATACCTCATGGAAGAATAACTCTGCAACCTAAATAGTTGAATATGTGGATGTGATCGAAAAGAAATGTGCATACTTAGTCAAACAATCCACAACCACATAAATGCAGTCTCGCCCCTGGGCTTTCGGCAAGCCAATGATGAATTCCATCCACAAACACTCCCACTTCCTATCAGGAATTGGAAGTGGCTGAAGTAAGCCCGCAGGGTGTGTGTGCTCCTATTTATTTTGCTGAAAAACAAGACATTCTCTGACATATTGTAGAACATCTGATTTAAGGCCCTTCTAGGTAAATCTCTCTCGTATCTTTTTGTATGTCTTGAAGTATCTGGGGTGTCTTGCCATAGGTGCATCATGAAAGGCCCTTAAAATTGTGTTCTTCATATCTGACCTTGGAATCAAGTAAATCCTTCCCTTGTAAATGATCTTATCATTTACAACTGTGTATATGTCATCCTGGACTGATCCCTCAACAATCCCTGTAGCCCAACTGTCCTTAGCATACTCTGCCACAATTACGTGCCTCCAATCCTCTAGAATCCCAGCCATGGAACTCAAGTGTGGGCGTCGTGATAACGCATCAACAACATTTTGTGTTCCTTTGACAAAGGAAATATCAAAGTCATATGACTGTAGCTTGCTCACCCATTTCTGTTGACGATCATTAAGATCTCGCTGCCCAAGAAAGTGTCTCAAGCTGTTGTGGTTTGTCTTCACCACAAATTTGTTGCCCACCAAATACTGTCTGAATTTGGCCAGTGCATGCATAATGGCCAACATCTCCTTATCATATATGTTGTATCCTCTCTCTGGACCACGGAGCTTCCGACTCTCAAAAGCAATCGAATGTTTATCCTACATGAGGACGGCACCTATCCCCTCCCCTAAAGCATCACACTATAGCTCAAAGGGTTTAGAAAAATCTGGCAAAGCAAGCACTAGGCAAGTAGTCATGATTTGTTTGAACATCTCAAAGCAATCCTGCGCCTCTAGAGTCCAAACGAATGCCCCTTTCTTTGTCAAATCGGTGAGCGGAGCTGCATGGCGTGAATAACCATTAACAAATCTGCGGTAGAAACCACAACCCCAAAAATCCTCTAAGCTGAGTGAGACTCTTTGGTGTAGGCCATTCAACAATAGCCTTAATCTTCTCTGGATCCATATGCACCCCCTCGGCACTGATGATGTGACCAAGATATAATAACTCTGTCATTCCCAAATCACACTTGGATTCCTTGGCATACAAGGACTCCTCTCCAAGAATACCCAATACTGTATCAAGATGCGCAATGTGATCATCCCATGCTTTACTATACACCAAGATATCATCAAGGAATACCAGCACATACCTCCTCAACTGTGAATGGAAGACCCTATTCATTGTGGACTGAAATGTTGCTGGAGCATTGGTTAGCCCAAATGGCATAACCACAAACTCAAAATGCCTGCAATGACACCTGAATGTAGTCTTCTCAATGTCCTATTCCCTGACACGAATCTGATGATATCCTGACCTCAGATCAATCTTAGAGAAGAAACGGGCACCATGTAACTCATCTATTAACTCATCAATTCTAGGGATGGGATAGCTGTTCTTAATTGTTCTTTTGTTCAATAGTCTGTAATCAATACACATCCGCAATGTACCATCCTTTTTCTTAACCAACACTACTGATGATGCAAAGGGAGACTTACTTGGTGTGATGTGCCCCATTGCCAGCAACTCCTTAATCGTCTTCTCAATCTCATCCTTGAGTCGCTTGGGTGTCTATAAGGAGTAACTATCACGGGCTTGGCACCCTCCTCCAACTCAATAATATGCTCAATCCCTCTATCTAGAGGTCTGCCTGGAGGAATCTCACCGAATACCTTCGTGTACTTAATCCTTAACTCCTGGATATCTGGATGGTATTCTAGCTTCTTTTGTTCTCCTTGCGTAGGCATCAACACACATTCTACTGCCCACTCCACCATGTCATGTCTCACAAGCCTCTCCATTCTATTGAATGAAATCATCCTGAAACTGGAGTCTCGGACAGCCTTAAGAACATGAGTCTTCCCATCTACCTGGAATGACATCTCCATCTCTCTGAGATCAAGAGTGAATTTCCCAATATCATGTAGCCATCTCATGCCGAGCACCATATTAGTATCTCCCATATTTACCACATAGAAGTCTGTCTTAAACTCACAATTGTTCAAGCGCATGGGAAAATCTGGAATTCTCCTATCACATTTGAGAGTATACCCATCTGCAACCTTGACTCTTATTCCCTCAAATTCCTCAGTCCTGATACCGCACCTCTCAACCAATCGAGCATCAATGAAGTTATGGGTTGCTCCTGTGTCGAGAAGGGTGATGATCTTTTGCCCTGCTAGAACTCCACACATCCTAAATGATCCCTCCTGCTGGATGCTGGTAAGGTGTGCATCATGTTGCTTTGCTGATTCTTCATGTTCTCCTTCACTTCCATGCTTTTCTTCTTCATGCTCATTCCCTGAATCCTCTGAATTAGATTGTTGATCTAATTTCTCTGACTTCGAATCCTCATAATACGCCCACATTACTCTATGAGCTTTCCCCTTAGGTCTTAAGGGGCAATCATGGTTTGCATCATAGGGCCCCTTACAATAGAAACACAGCTTCTTTTTGCACAGATCATTGAGTGCATCTCGATCTAAAGGTGCCACTAATTTTCCCTTAGAATCTGATTTATCCTTCTTCTTAGAGAAAGACTTGTCTCGAAATGAAGACGATCCCTTGGACGAATACCTGCTTTGAGGGGCTGCCAACTCCATGCTTCTAGCCTTCTTCATTGCTTCCTGAAGTGTGGATGGATCAAAGGCTTTTACCCAACCTCTCATAGGTTCTAATAAACCCTCAATGAATAGTACCACCAGTTGCCTCTCTGAAATGTTAGGGACCATCACTGACAGTTTCTAAAAGTCACCAATGTAGTTCTCCAAACTCCCAACTTGCTTAAGTTGGGCCAAATCTCTGAAGTATGATTTAGGATCCTTCCTATCAAAACGCTCAACCAATCTATCCACAAAATCCTGATAAGATGTGATTTGACTATGTTGCAATGTAACTAACCCATGATACCACCATTCATGTGCCGCACCGTCCAAATGCAAAGTGGCATATTTGATGGCCTCCTCTTCTGTCATGGGTCGGAGAGACAAGAAGGTATCTAACTTATGGATCCATGATTGTGCTGTAGTTTTTCCGCTACCATCAAACATAGGTAATGTAAGCTTATTAGTCGCTTGCTTGAGATCCTTATTCTGATTCTGAGGTCTCCTCTCCTACCGAGACCTGTAGTAGTCCATTCTTGTTTGCACAAATCGATCAAAATGCATGAGCTCTTGTGCCTCTGGTGTTAGTAGTCGCCATTCATCATGAGCAGCCATAAAAGCATCATCAAAGGTGGGTTCCTCAACCTCTTCAACATTCTCTTCCACTGCTCGTTCTTCTTTCAAGAAAGTGGGTTGAGTTGGCCTATCAACAGTGTGAGAAGATGCTCTTTGTACTCTCCTTGAACCTGCTATACTCCTATTATCATCTTGATCCTGGGGCTGCCTCCTAGGTAAGTTCAACTGTTGTAGAGTGTTTTCAAGCTGTTGTATTATCCCTGATACCTATTGCTGACCAGCCCTTAAATCTCTCAAAGCATCTATTACTTCTCTATCATCATCTCTTCTTCCATTTCTGGGAGGACTTCCTTCTCTTCTTTCCTCCATAGTACCACCAATCTCTTGATGTCTTGCTGCAATAGCTGCTGATAAGGTGTCTTGTTCAAAGTGTGGTGGCCAATGCTTTTCTTTCCTTTCTTCTCTAGCTATACATCTCTTGCTCCTGTCACTTTGTTGCATAAATGAAGACAAATTCTAACCCAAAGGGTGGTAGGAAACCGCTCTGATACCACTGTAATGAGCCTTGCTCAAACTAATCACAAATTGCCTTAATTTGCAGCTTATAATTTTGTCAAACAATTCACATGCAAACTTGTAACTTGCTGGTCTGATTATTTCAGTCTGATATAAATGTTTTCCCAATGATATCCAATGCATATATGTTGGCGTAAAAACTAACACCTCTGGAGTGCAGGTTTGTACGGACAGCTATGCACACTACGCAATGAGTGCTCTTCAAATTAGGAGGGGGAGCTCCCTCGTTGTGCTGGAATGTGTGGAAAAAAAAAGTAATCTAAGTCCTATCTTTTTGTTCTCAGCTGAAAGAGGCACAAGGTTAACAAAACCAAGAACGTTGCAGCTAAGGATTTTCTAGTTTTGCAGATCATTAACTACAACTAAGCTAACTACTTTAAATCTATCCAGTTTCCTCAAGAAAACAGAGCATGAGGAAATGGAGCAAGGATGATTATCTGACGATAAGCCGAGTACGGACTCACAACGTGAAGGCAAGGTGGCACAACTATCTGCTTGTCTGAATAGGCTTATTGGAAACAACAATACACGATAAACTAAGTACAGATTCTCAGCTTGAAGGCAAGGTGGCACATATATCGGGTCAATCTGAATAAGTTTATTATTCACACACATCATACAATAACCAAGAACAGATTCTCAACTTGAAGGCAAGGTGGCACATCTATAAGCTCAATCTGAACGAGTTTATTGAACACATAACATGAAGGATAGCCAACTAAGATAATAAATTGCATTGGCGAGACACGCATACAATCTACGATCAACTAGCCACTATATCTAACTAAGGCAAGCATTCACCATCATAATTGCATGAAACCCTATGTGGCATAACAATTCATCACAATAGTAAATACTCATGAATAGATACAGAACGAGCAATATTGAGGGCAAGGTAGGCACATCATATATTTCTCTCTGCAAAAGTTATGTACAAATGAGCAAAAGCTCTTATTTATAGACATCGAAGGTGTAGGGAACCCTAAAATCACCTTGAGTCAACTCTGCTTTGCAATGCATGCAAGATTTATTGCTAAGCCCTAATAAAGTAAACTATACAGTTAACTGGAAAACTACCATCAGTTAACCGGTACATCTAACCTAAATGGACAATGTGCAAGCATGCACGTCCTTATTTAAAGCAAAGTTAACTAGACACTACCTTCAGTTAACTGGAAACCCTAACCCTAACTCCTATGAAGATAATCCCAAGGAAGAGATAAGCATGTGTGAAGTCAGCAAGTGAACTCAAGACTGAAAGTTGAGTTAACTGTTGCTCATGACTCAACCCTCGAAATTAACTGCATATTCTAACTGACTGATCACTGGCCACTATCTCGAGCAACTCAAATAATCTTGGAAATATCCACTGGCATTTCATTGACTAGTAACTCTAGCGGCTCTGTAACTGAAGTGATGACCACTGTTTCTTTTGCAGCTTGACGCTTCTTACGTTTCTCTCAATGGAGAAGTGTTGCATAACGAAACTACAGAGTTTGACCAAGAACACTCTGGTTGCGAGAAATACACAAGAACGCGGAATTCCAACGGTGTCCAACCCACGTCTACGCTTGTCAAATTATCTAAATCAACCCCTGGATGCACTTGATCATTGTCAGCTGCTCTGATGAAAACATAAATTAAGACCGATTTGGTCTTGAATTCAGTCTAGTTGAACCGCCTTCTAAAAAACTTGCCCATTGACTATGAACACGGCTATGTTCTGACAACTTTCTCCGGAAAGCTAAAACGGCTCCTAGTGAGGCTAAAAATAGCTTGTCAAAGGATAATTTTCACCAAAAATTCTGAGACGTGGGTTTTGTCCAGAAAATGATTCTAAGACAACCCACAACGTCAGAATTGTGAAAACACGTCATTTAGCTTGACATGCAAAGATTCTTCAGTCGAGAATTGTAGGTGTTTTTAGAGCTTCCCGAGGCAATTTTTCATGAGAAAATCTGGAACATGGGTTTTGTGCACAACAGAATTCTGAACAAACCCAGATGATGCGATTTTCAAAAAGATGTGATTTTATCCCACATGCAAAGAAATCTTTGAAAAAAAGCACAGAGCTTCAGAATGAAGGCTACGGGGCAATTTTCTCGAAAAAATCTAAGACGTGGGTTTTGCAGCAAATACTGAAGTGTGCGAACCCAGATGATCAAACTCTGAAAATATGTTGAATTTCTTTGACATGCGAAGAAAGTACCTAAGATGAGAAATAGAAAAAATAAGACAGAAGATAGAAAGTTTTGTTTGCTCTCCTTCTGTAGAATTCGCCAATCTCTTTTTGGAACTTGATGAAACCTGCATGCAAAGTGAAAACAAAGTCTTGAATCTTCTTCCTATGAACAATCTGAATCCGTTGCTATGAAGAACACTTAATTCTGACACCTGTAGCACCTTTAAATTGCTGTTCGCTCAAGAAGAATGTATATTTCTAAGCTTGTGATGAAGAAATAATGGACACCAATGCTTGAATAAATATATTTTCATCATTGAAATTCGCACAAAAGATTTAAACCTTGAAAATGGCGCTTAGCTTATGATTGGACCCCAATTTTAGTTAACTGAAACAAAAATGAGCTAAATAAGGCATCATGCTAGGGCGTCCCTTTTCAGTCTTCAGTTGACAACACCATTTACAGCATCATGCAAATTTTACTTCAGTTGACAATCCTTATTGAATTCGCCCTACTTCAAAATTCATTAAATTCACAACTAAGAATTAAAGCGTCCCTTTTCAGAACTGAAGTTGACAATAAAAAGTGAATTCGCCATACTTAACAAAGTCATGCTTTAAAAATGGCGTCCCTTTTGAAAACTCCAATTAACAAAAAGTGAAGCGCCAACTTCACAAAGTCTTCACAATTTCAACCAATTGCACCATGCATGCAAACTCAAGTTGATTTTCAAGCATGCACTTCAGTTAAGTGAACATGCAAACAAGTTAACTCAACATGCAAAGTTGTTAACTGGACATGCAAACTAGTTAACTCGACATGCGAACTGAAAGATCACTCAACATGCCAATATATGAACTGGAGATGACAACCCAAAAATCGTTCAGTCTAACTGAAGTCAGAACTCAAGTTAAGGCGCACCAGTCAACTTCTTTCGAAAAATCAACTTTGACCTCTTAAGGCGTTTTCCAGACTTAGCCAATTTTCATGAAAATTTAGACTTAAACCTCTTTTGAGACCTCTGTTCATCCTCTGACCCTGGCTGACTGACTCCACCGATTGGCTGGCTAACAAGTGCATCGCAGAGCAGGACAAAAACTGATTAAAAGGTACCTTGAGACTGAACATCATAAAACTAACATCTGGAGGCTCAAAAATCCAAGCGCCTTTTTCAAGAACTGCTCTTTTTCACAGACTTAGCCATATTTTCTCATCTCGATCTCATACGAAGGGAAAAACAAATCCTTCATAACTTCTGATTGACCAATTTTCAGGACTAGATCACAGGTTCACTGCGGAGTTGACTTCATTCTGCATGACAGCTGCAAAGGTACATTTCTCCAGAAAACATCATCTGAGGGGTGAAAATCAAGGGCGCCATTTTGAAAAGTTGCTCTTTTTCTTCCAGAGATAGCCATTTCTGGAATTGACCAAAATAATACTAAAACTCTGACTGCAAGTTGCTGAGTCATCTTCTAATCTGACAGAGACAGGCAACGGAAAGCTGAACGTAACACGGACAAATTGAATATCTGAGATCATCAAAAAGAAGGCATTAAAGGCTTGAAAAGCTCAGGCGCCTTTCTGAAAAAGTGCTCTTTTGCTCATTCCTTGATATTTTGACTAAGATTTGACCCCATGTTTGACCTCTGGTTCAGGCACTTCTGCAACTCAGATTCACCCACTGACGTATGCATCACAAAGCTTGAACAAATGTGAGATAAACATCTTGAGTGGCATTTAGTCAAAAACCTTCATTTGACACCTCAAAAAGATGGTCGTCTTTTTCAAAAGCTGCTCTTTTTTCCAGTGTTAACCAATTTTGACTTTCCTCTCGTTTTGCGCTATATCTTCCGTAACTTGCACGAAACAAGTCCGTTTGACAGGCTTGATAGCCCGTTGCGAAGCTGACATGATGCCGAACAAATGTCTACTGGAGGTGACAAACCCTAAAAACAGGATCTGAGCCCCTCAAAGATAGGGCGCCCATTTGAAAATGTGCTCCCCTCTTCAGAGATGGAATATTTTGATGAATTTCCTTCAGACTTTCACTTTTCTTGAATTTCCTGAGTAACAGACTCACATGAAATTAACACCAACTCCATATTTAAAAAGCCCAAAAACCATCTTCTGACATCACTTTAACTAGGTTTAGACTATTTTTAGCAAAATGCCTTAGTGAAGCAAAAAAAATTGGTTTGGGTACAACAATATACTACTTGCAAAAGACTTCTATGATGATTAGACAAGGTCCTAGATGCAATGCAGGTTTCTTTTTGTATTTTCAAATGCAATAGATGAAGTTTCATGAGCTAAATATGCAGCTACAGCCCTTAGACATTATGTCAAATAGTTGGCATACATCCTCTTACACAATTCAAATGAACTAGATTCAAATAGAGAACTCCCAACTTCAATGTATTATTGATAATGCAAACTTCTTACAATGCCAATGGAGATGAAAATGCCAAGACTCTTGGCTTACATACATATGACAAAATGCTTGAATCTGATATGAACTTTCACCTACAGCAGTACCATCTAAAATGCATCTTAATGACATGAAATATCATGAAACAACAAAAAGGAACCTGAGGTTTGATGGCTCCTTGAATTCCAACGAAGAAGCAAGCAATATCTTGTAAGTTGAAGTCCTCAAGAAGCCAAATCAAATTTTTGAAGAAGTCACCCCTGTTCTGATGTGAATGAAGAAATAAAATAATTCACAATGATTCCAAGCCTCCAATAACTCCAAACGCAAGCAGTAGGCACCTAGAAATGGAGCGCTCCAATCTTCAAGAGAAATCGATGTATATATGAACTCCAACGAATTAAAATGTGACTCCAACGGTGTCCCTGTTTGCTTCAGATTTTGCTTCAGAAATTCTTCAATTAAAATCTGATCTTCCTCTTCAAATAATCTACGCCAAAAATGCTACTCTCCAATGCAAATCTTCTCCTATGATTGTAGTCTTCAAAATTGGCCCTTGGCCACAAATTTTGCCCAATGAAGTGACTGAAATATTACCTCCAATCTGCAACCCTTCAAGAGATATTTCACTCCCTCAGTTATGCAATCAATGGGAGTTTTTGTTCCTAAAGATCAATTGATTATCTGCAGACCACTTGGCTCTACAAATGCTCAAGAAGAAATCAGCAATCGTCAACATCAAATCTAGATACCCAAGAATGAAGCCTCAATGTCTTTTTATGCTCTTCCTCAAGAGGTCGGCCCAAATAAAATAATATTATTTTTTGACTTCTAGAAGATTCCAATATATTTTTAATTATTTGCAATTTATAAAATATGAAAATATAATATAATTAATAAAGTGCATCTCAACATCAAATTATAACATAAGGTTTCCATAAATAGAAATAATTATGACATCTAATGGAAAACCTCCATCCAATCAAATACTGAGCCAAATAATCGCCAAATGTCTGCTAAATGACTCTCTCACCATGCCTCATTAGCCTACGAGAGCTGCTAATAGGCTAATCCTGCTGATATGTCAATGTCAACTAGAAGGGGACATTACATCAACTAATGGAATATAATCTCAATTGATGCTCTTATTATGGATAGGGCATAAGAATCAAATAATAGAAACTAGATGGACTAGAAAAAAGTAGTAGCAATTGCTCCCATTGCATGGATCCAAGATCCTCCAAGGGCAATGGTGTTGTATTAAGGTGATACAAACTGAAAGATACAGCTAATTGAGCAATTCAATGATAAATTTTCTCAACATCAAACCTCACCTTCATAGTGATGAAATATTCTCTCGGCCTCCACTCTAAACAAAGATGGAGCTTCGGTGATAAGAAGATACTTTTTTAGGTTTCTGAATCTAGTCCTTGTACCTATATGAAAACTTTGTATTGTGTCAAGTTATAAATTGAAGTCATTATATTTAGTGGTCTTAACTACAAAGTCTTCCAAAACTCGTCTTATTTGTCGTGTCTTGTTGTCCTTTCTCCTTTTCTACTATTTGCAGGATCGTCAAATTGAACATTCTAAATTGGAAGCATAAACTTCTTGAAAGAGAAAGTTTGATAAAATTTGTACCTGATTATGTAAAGATTTTTTCTCAAGAGAAAATTTAAAACACCATTCACAAGCATGCATCTAGAGTCAAAGGAACAATGGTTGAAGGAAGATAGAAGATGTCAAAATATGAGATCCTAAAGTGCAATACAAAGACATGCATGTAGAGGTAAGGGCACACCTGAATAAAGGATTCAAACTTCATGGCCATAGTTGAAAACTGCATGCCTAGAATCAAGCACACACCTATACAAAGAAACAAAATTCAACTAAAAAGTATAACGATCAAGTGCACATGGGAGAATCTGGACACACTTATACAAAGCATGGATTGTAGCTACAAATGTGTCAAATGAGTTAACCACATACCTGACTTAAGGAACAGTGGAAAAGGGTGGAGTTTTAAACTTTTAATACATAAATGTGCACCATAGGACAAGCAAGTGCCACATTATAGGTTGTAAAATTCCAAAACGATTGATGTTAATACAAGGGTGTGCATCAAGGATCAAAGACACGCCTATACAAGGCAGCCATAGTTCACAAGCACATTAGGAAATTTAGAAGCGCACATCTCATAAGGGAATTCATTATTTTTAAATGTTGATCAAGCTAATATACAAGCACACATGGGAAAGGAAGATGCACCTCAAAGAAGGAAAATCAAGCATTCAATAAATTCCATTCACATGTGCACGTTTGGGATCTAAGTGTACACCTGCTCAAAAAACAAATTTTGGTTCATGAAAATCAAAGCAAATTGTATTTACATGCATTTACATGCACATAGTTAGGGTAGAAGTGTGCATCACATAATGGAGATTATGTTATGAAGTCATAAACCTTGTTTACAAGAAAATGCACATTATGAAACAAATTCAAACAATGTAGAGTTGCACACCTAAAACTAAGGGCACACCTTATAAAGGGAAAAAAGGATCGGTTTGCAAAAACCCATTCCCACATTCTTAAGGCAAGAACATGCCTATGTAAAGAGAGTGTCTTCTCAAAAAAAATTCATCAATTGTCAGAAATGCATTTGATTTGAAGGATGCACCTCATAAAGAAGGCAAGTTCATTTTGAAAATTAAACATGCAATGTATCAGTACGCACGTAGGGGTAAAGGTGCACATGAATAAAGAAAAATTCAAATGTTAAAAAAATCCTTTATCAAGTGTGAACCTAGGGTGCAAGCACACACCTCACCAAAGTAGATTTTTCAAATTTCAAAGAGTTATGTTATCAAATGCACACCCAGTGAGGAAATGCACACCTATACAAAGAAAATTAAGACTACAAATTCAAAGCTCATTTCATAGTATATTGTTGCATGTGTAAAGTTCAAAGTTCATTCCATAGTGAGTTGGTGAATGTGCCTATCAAAGGGATTCAAAATGTGTAAGTAATTTTTTTTACATTTTTTAGAGGCTTAACCATGATCAAAGAAAAAAGATTACACACAGTTACAAACCAGAAGTCTGAGAACTAAACTGCATAATCATCAAAGTCACCCAAAGCTGCCTATCAAAAAAGTCTATTTTTAGCCATCACCATTTTTAAAGAGAACATATTTTGGGATTTGCTAATTTTAACAAGAGCTATTTATAAATTGTGTTATTTTTAGCAATCTCTATTTGTGGTGTAAAGAGCATGTTTTTAAGCTTTACACTATTTTTAGTGTTTGCTATTTATAGCCTAGAGTTAATTATTTTTTAGATCTCTTGTCATTTGGGAGAAGTGAGCATTAACTCATAGTTTGTTATAAATTCAATCTACAACTTAACTAGAGGCTGCATGGTTTTAGTTTTAATATTGAAGGATAGGAATTTGTAATAAAAATTGCATTTCATGCAATCAATTATTCTTAGAGTAGAAGTATCAGTTAGCATTTTATTTATAAATTATTTTCAAGCAATATCTTTATAAACATCATAAATAAATATTATTTTGCATTTAAAATCTGAATGGTAATTGCCAAGCCAACATACTATTGAAATTGTTGTTCACCAAGTATTTGTGACAATAGAAGCATAAATCCTCAAAAAATTGCAAAAATCCCAATTTTTAAAAAAATTTCAACTGAAACAATTTTTTCCCCAAAAAAATCCCAATTTAATCAGTCGTGATTTTCAATGATTTTTAAGGGTTTAAATAGCAAAAACAATGCGTAAAAATCACATAAAAATCACGGAAAAATTGCCCCACCAACCGCTCGTGAAACCATAATAGTGTGAAATCACTATTTAATCGTGTTTTTTCATTGATTTTTAGCACAAAACTAAGCGTTGGCCCCTACGACGTGGTTCACCATCAAAGACTCACTAGATTTCATCAAGCTGCTAAGGAAAATCGCAAGTAGGCAACCTTGAATGGATGTATATTTCTAATAGATGTTAAGGATATTAAAATAGAGACACGTTCTTTGGTATGCTTCTACGTTTGATGTTAAGGACATTAACATGGAATGGTTAAGAGATGTGTTGCTTTTTTCTCTATATTCCACACTATTGTTATTTTCCTTAGGCTCATAGTAATGCTTTCCATGTATATAAATCCAAAGACACAATCAAGTCAGAAATAGTAGACAATATCATAAATACTAAGGCTTCTATCTTATTTTTTTAACATATCTAAACCTTATAAAGTTATAAAAGTACTCGCAAAAAGTAAATATAGAAAGCTAGAATAAATTGAAACGAAACTCTATTGTCTTGATATCAACCTAAAGTGGTTTGTTTTCTTTGAATTCTTGTGATCCTAACTATTCAAAAGAATTTTAACATTTCAATTGTCAACAATAATACCAAGGTGGTTGTTTAGATTATCAAGGTTAGTTTGGGACAAATTTCCTTTTCAGAAGCTAACAAAGTGTGATAATTTGGAGCTTCAATTTGACACTAGCCATCAAGTTTTAATGATAAGTGGGTAGAGTAGTGACAATTGTATAATCAAGTGGGAAGCATAAGTATATACATAATACTATAGACCATAGTTGAAAAACTCGAACTCGGCAATAACTCGGCAGACCCAAAAAATTTAAAAACTCGGGACTCGGCAAAAACTCGGGGAAAAACTCGGCAATAACTTGGCAAATTTATCGAATATTTGAAAATACATATTTTTTAAAATATTTTTTAAAAACACATATAAACTAAATTTTTAGAACATATTACTGATTTCATCATATATAAATCAAAATTAGAGTTTAATACATATCAATCATCAATGTATCAACTGATTTCATCATATATAAATCAAAATTTGAGTTTAAAACCTTAATACATATCAATCATCAATGTATCATAGACCAAAAAACAAGTTTGACTTCTCAATACATATCAACTTCAAGTTTCAGTATCAATCAAAATTATCAATCATCAATGTATCCTAGATGGTATAGTTGCAGTGTCCTCAATAGGAGCCTCAACAGGTGCACCAACAGGTGCCTCATCCATAGGGATAGGATCAAGCTGTGCGTGTGAAGAAATTGCCTCTACTGGTTGACCAAGCTCGCCATTGCCTCTGTTGTTCTCTTTTTATTTTCCTTCATTTGGTCAAATGTTGCAAGGAGTGCTTTGGCCTCCATCTCAACCTCTTCGGGTGCCTCTTTACATGGTCTAACATCTCAACAAGGGATTCGTGCAAGGTAGTATTTCAGTCGGTTTATGCCACCAAAAAGAGTCATTGCAATGGTTGCAAATAACTTCTCGCAATGCCCCTGGTGTTCCATGTTTCCAGCAAGGATCTCTTGGTTTGCCACCACTCTTCTTACTTGCAAAAGCCATATTCTTTTAATAAGATACCTAACAAAATAGAGACAAGATAAACTAAGAGATAAAAAGTGAAGTTAAATAAATGAGCATGTAGCAATTGATTTTTAAGAGAAATGAATTGATAATTGAACACAAATATGCCTATTAAAATAGAAACATATTAAAATTTTAAAATGATGGAAATAAAATATTGAAAACATATTATTGAAAATTTGTAACATATTAAAATTTGAAAATGATTGAAATAAAATATTAAAAAATATATTATTGAAAATTTCAAACATATTAAAATTGAAAAATGATTGAAATAAAATATTAAAAACTTATTATTAAAATTTCAAAAATATTAGTTATTATAATTTAAAAATGATTGAAATAAAATTTAAAATATTAAAAACATATTATTGAAAAATTTAAAACATATTTGATATTACAATTTAAAAATGATTGAAATAAAATATTAAAAATATATATTGAAAATTTCAAACATATTAAAATTGAAAATGGTTGAAATAAAATATTAAAAACATATTATTATCATTAAAAATTTCAAACATATTACAATTTATAAATGATTGAAATAATATATTAAAAACATCTTATTGAAAATTTTAAAACATATTAGAAACATACTATTGAAAATTTTTAAACATATTAAATTTAAAATGATTGAATGTGAAATACAAATTAAAACCGGGAAAAAAACGTAGGGAAAATTTTTTATGGTGGAATGAAGTCTGAAAAACAAACACAGAATTTAGAAAATTTAGAAAAATACCTGTAAATCGCAATGCCCTCATCTCTTTTCTTTCATCGATTATTTGTGCTCACGATTTTTTCTTGCGTCAGTTTTGTGCTCACGTTTTTTCCTTCTGTCATTTTTCTTTTCTTGCGTTGCAGCACCAGCGTGAGAAGATTATGACAAAAAAAAGAGTATAATGGCAAAAAATTTAGGGTTCGAAATGCTTTATTTTCTGGCCGTTTTTTTTCTGGACGACGCGCAATTTTTTGCGATTTTTTAGGGTTTAAACGCCACGCGTTTTCATGAAAACGCGGCGCGGCAGCAAGTAATAACGCGATTTACTCACCCCCTTCTACCACGTGATTACTCGCGATTTCAACAAGTAAGCTGCGAGTTTTTCAACCTTGCTATAGACATTGTGGAACAAGAAGCAGAATGGTTCCTATCAAAAACATTAAATTCAGCTTGTAGTGCTGAAAATAATAAATTGTAACAGTATTTTATATCAAAATGAACGATTGTTTTGGTTATATTTAAATTTCCTAATATTTTGTAGGCTTAATGCTTTGTTAATTCATAAAACTCACTTCTTAAATCATGCCCTACACTTGTTCGACAACTACATTCCATTTAGGATCGTCATACCCTGCAAGGAGTACAATAGCAGTGCATGAATGTTTTAGACATATATAGTGTAGTATTCCTTGCATGTTAAATAGGTATTAGGCAAACAAATGCGTGCCTTGAGAGAATTCATGCCCCAGTCTTGTGGGCTTATCTTAATCCCTCCTAAATCATGCCTCATATATTTGTGTTCACTCACCGTTGAAAAGTAGGAGAGTTGGCTTTACATTTCTAATATTGCTTGAGCTTTCCCACTGAAAAGTGGATGTGCTAAGCTAACCCCATTGGATAAGTGGATTTCCTTCAACTATTTCATTTCAAATATAATTGTAATCTTGTCCACCGTATGCTCTTATCTTGCCCAATCCAAGATCTGGGTAATCAAAAAGTGGAAAGGAAATTGTTGTGCTTTCATTTACTTTGAGGTTAACATATTTTTTCAAAAAAGAAATTGAGGATGGTAATTACATGGGAAAACCATGTGACAAAACCATCCTTGGCATGCTCTCAACTTATTACCATTTTTTGATGGCCTAAAAAGAATTAAAATTTCCTAGAATAGCCCAAGCATGTGCCCTCTATATGTCTGCCACCTTGGACAAAGATTACTAATAGTTCTACCCCACTAAAAGTGCACCAATGTTATGTTTGAACGTTGGGCGAGATTTTAGGCAAAGAATTCTAACAATATCATAAATTTTTATTTCAATTAAGCACGACATTAAGTCCTCAAGCACATACCACTTAAATTATTGCCACTTTTCAAGAGTTTGGCAAAGATTTGTAATGGTTTAGCCACACTGGGCACATACCAGGTTGACTTGAGATACTTTTTAAGTCTTTGGTGGAGAACTTAAGTGGTCTGACCCCTTCAAAAGTGTGCCCAAGTCTATTTTGGTGGGGATTGGTGAAAGGTTTGACTACACTTAAGCCAAAAGCAATATTTTGGGTAGAGGTTGACAACCATGTCACCACTTTATATTATTGGTGGAATTTATGAGTGGCTAAACAATCTCTAGCAAGCACCACATATGTGTTTGCCACTTTTGCTTATGCTTTGAGTGGAGATGTTCATTACTAAAGCCCATATTTATGCTTTGGAAAAGATTTAAGGAAGCTATCCATCAATGTCAACACTTCTAAGCCTTTGGGAAGAATTTTTCAAGAATTAAACCATTGTGTCAAGTGGAGTCTTCTCCACAAGTTCCCAATTTTCCACGACTTGAATAGAAATTCACTAGTACATTCCCAAGATAGATTCTAAAGATAAATTAGTCATATTTCCATATTTTCCCATTTCTTGATGTCTTTGACACTATCTCCAACATCATCATTATTCATTGTTGCACTTGTGGCGACCACCATTTTCTCAGTCGAAGAATAAATAATGACAAGATGACCTTGCAAACTAACCAAGTAGACCACGATTCCCTAATCCACCCTCACAATCAGCAATAAAGTATATCTGCCACTACTCAAAATAGCCACCCAAGACTTCCACTGGAATAACCACGCCAACCTCATACAGATCAATGAAGTGTAGATAAATATTAATGCCTTTAGGAACTCTATTCAACTCTGGCATCCATGTCTTTCCTACAAGTTCTCCATACATTCTTCAAACCCTGAATTGAAGTTTCCTCTAAATACATTAACGTGCAATGCATAACCCCTGAATGGACCTATCAACATTCAACCTTGGGATGTCTTTCAATCTTGCGGTTGAAGTTCGTCATGAGGTTTTTCATCCTCACAAAGCTCAAACCTTAGTCCAACCAGCAAACCCCTTCTCAATATTTTCTCCAAACATGAATGACAAAAAGCACACAAAGTGCTTTTTATACTCCCTCCAATTTCCCATGCCCAAGTTGGCTTTTAATTTATCTTTATTTAATTTGCTTTTATCACCTTATATCTCCCTCAAGTTGGGCGGCCAACTTTATGATATAACACAATCTTTTAAAATCCTCTTATAACGCCTTTATCATAAAGCCATTTAAATATATAAATAACGCTTAAAGTTAAAAACTTTTAATTAACTTTAATATCAATGTTATTTAAACTTGAAGCTCTGGACCATGATAACTACAAAGATAAAACCATGGTAGGAATTCACCAACATTCCCAACATAGAATTACTACCAACTGACCAGGCCGATGACCACTCTACGACTTACTAAAAAAGGTAAGTGTGGACAAAGTGCCAAAAGAATGCTCGGAAAGGTGCACTGCAAAAACCTGAAAAACACTAAGTTGGGAAACTCCAATTAAGCACAAATGGTTGACTAACAAGCCAAAAACTCCCTCAGAGGGGTCCCCTAACCACCATGTTAGTCTACATGGACCAAGGTGATAGACTAACCACAACTCCTACTGACTACCTAGGAAAGGGGACATTACAGTCCCCCTCCCCAAGATTGCTTGTCCCCAAGCAATCCACAACTAAACACCATGGCATAAATACCAAGAACCCAGATAAGCCTATAGAATGCTCCACTAAATTTCCTCTCCATCAACTCGACAAAGATAAAACTAAACTTAGCAGCTCTATTAATCACTATCCCAGTATGAAGCAATCTACCACACATAGAAATTCCTTGATCCCACAGCTAAATTGAAAGTCCACTATTCTCAATACTTGTTGACTTCCAATGCGCCACTCTGATATAATCATTACCATGTCGAGAGTTGTAAAACAACTCATCATGATCATTTGGGAGTAGTATACCCATTACACCAATCCCTGGATCCCAGATCATTACACCATCACACCCTCCGTAAATGAAGAGATAGATGCCTCTGGTATCAATTGAAACTCTGATATGCCGAGACTTTGTTGCCTATATTTGTATGCAACCTTCTGGAGGAAATAGAGTAGGAGACCCGTAGGATTTGGTTTCATCTTTTGGAGAAGGAAGCACATCATACCAAAGTGGATGTGTAATCTTCGATCCAACCCACATTTTTGTATCATCAAATCATTCATGTATGAGCTGAAAGAAAAATGATGCACATTCCTTACAATGCAATCAAGGTGAAATTCACCTGCTTGGGCCAACGGAATCCCTGCATAGTCACTTGGATTCCGCATCTCATCACACGAATTAAGGGGTGTCTCACATCTCAGATCATGATGAGCAGGTTTGGTATTGGCTCCGTAAGTTTTCTCTGCAAACTTGATGGCCAAGTCCCTATCTAAGAGCAAATGGAGGTAATCTGATTTCATTACCTCTAGGGCATGTTTGATAGTTTGTAGACTTGGTATAGAAGCGCCAACCATGACCCCATTTTGCCTCTCTTCAAATTGAGTTGACCAAAGGAGGTACTCAACGAACTTGTTGCTCCTTTAATTCTCGTGACTCACTAGGCTCATGCTTACAATCAACGTCAACAAATACATTTCTTGATTTGCTTATAAGTGTAGGAGAGATGCTCCCACTAGATGATGCCCTGCAATCCTCATGTAAAGAAAAAGGAACAACATTATGATCCAATGTTGGCTAAAAATTATGTAATCAACTTTTCGATAGATTACACAACTAGTACATCAGCCACAGCTATGTGAGATATGAATCTCTCCTCTCAGAAAGGGGAGGCGCCCTTCTTACTGCTAACAGAAGTGATAGTAAAACAAATAAAGTAATTACACAATGTACACAATACTTATGAAGTGGGGGGGTGGGGGAGGAGCGGGGGGGTGTCACATTCATCCTTCTCTCTTTTTTAAGAGAAGATGTTTCCAATGCTTCACTGTTGGAAGTTCTCAATTCACAATAACCTAAAACGATCAACACACAGTAATGCCAATACCTCTATCTTGTCAAAGCAAAGCGTAGAGATACCAGAAGTGATTAACAATAAAAAAGTAAAATAAAAGGGAAAGCTCACGAAGGCACAAAGTCGTTCCGTAGCTTTTTCAATGCTAGATCTGTGAAAGACGTATCGTTTGTTGTATTAGAAGCACAAAGTCTTCTTAGATACAGCAATTCCGCGAACAACATGAACAATTACAAGCGCAAAGTCTTGTAGATCATCCAACCAAAGTATCCAAAGAGCATGAACAATTACAAGCACAAAGTCTTGCAGATCATCCAACAATATTTAACCAAACACAAATATAAATCCAAATAAAAGATGTAACACAAAGTTTACATGAATTACTTAGTCTTTCAGATTTCATAAGCTAATCACCACCAAATGAGATCAAGTCACAAGACTATCGAATCCAACACAAAGTCTGGTTTGCAATCTTCTTCTTTATTGATCAGATTTCATTCGCAAAGCATGAACACAAAGTTTCACAATTTGTTTCAAAAAGGGCAGCACTTCGTTGCAAAATACTAAAAGATGAACTTTACAAAGAAAATCCCTCATATATATGGAAAGAGGGAAGAGCAAAATTAGGAAACTAATTGAGAAAATCAAGGAAAGTTGGGTGAGCGATTCTAGGAGATTTCACCTAACTTTGACCAAAGTCAAAGTGTAATTTTTCTTAATGAAATTACATCTCGAACTTGGTGCAAATACAATTTACAAAAAGACATAAAATGTCAGGAAATATTTACAAGATGCATAATGGGAAGCATCAAAAAATGTCTAACACTAGAGATCAAGAACCTTCATGTTTCCCTGCTTTGGGCGCGGAAGTCTTTGTATTTCTTCCTGGTCTCCTACACGAACTTCTCATCCGGACCAACGGTGTAATCCACAATGGGGTGAATTGTCGTGATCGATCTCATGGCAGATGAGTGAACCTTCTTTCACCTATCAAGATGCGTTTTTAGGTTATCCAATGTGAGCCTTGTATCACAAATGACGTTCAGAGAGGCTTCTGAAAAGTCTGCGATGTCAATCAACTTCATGATGGCTTCTTTGAAGATCTAGGATATTTCTATGGCTAGCAGGAAGATACAATTTTCCTCAAGAAGTTGTCCTGGTAACTCCTTGATACCTTTTTCAATAATCACACAATGCCCTTCGACATCTTCCTGCACTTGGTGGAGATGTTCCATAAGAGATTGAATTACTTGAATTCGATGTTTCAAGGATCCTCTTACCTCAATGGACTTTTCTTTATCGGGAATTACCCCGGCTTCCACCAATTTACTAAGCTCTACCTACTTCATCTGTGACCATGACAGCAAGCATTTTTCCATATCTATGCGCTCCTGGGAAAGTACACTTTTCTCCTTATCAAGCTCTGTGGTGAGCTTGGCCAGCAGAGTAGTTTTCTCGTCCGCAGCAATTATGATCTGAGATCCATGTTCTATGATCTTCTCAACGAAATCATACAATACCTTGCCTTTGGAGGCGAACTTCTCAGCTTTCTTGACTGCTGGGTCCTCAATACTTACCACTGCCAACGGTTGTGCATTAGTTGAAGATCCTACAAGTCTCTTTACAACAGTGGCATAATGCTCTGCCCTCTATTTGTACATATTAAGAGCTTGCTCCATTTTATCCAGTCTTCCAACCAAGATGTCCAATGTCACTTGCGCATCTACTTTTGCACTTTCATTGGTAACTTTGCCAAGTTGGACTCTTGTTACTGTGTAGTCCTCCATATTGACATCTCCTTCTTCTTGCGGTGGTATGCCAATCTTCACATACTTGTGGCTAGTCTTGTCAACATTTAGCCTTGAGTATACTTTCGCCTTTTTCTTCCCTTTAGCCTCTGGAGGGACTATCTCTTCGAGGTTGAGCTCCTCTGGAGAAATCATTTGTTTCTTCCACTTCGATACTTGAGATATCAACCAAGGGGGAAGAAAGGAGGTGTGAACTTCTGGACTCACTGTCAACTCTATCGTCATTGTCACTTCTAAAGTCATTGTCACTTTTGAAGTTACCATGGGTATTATGACAATGGGCGAAGTGTATGTCATCATTGCTCATGTAGACTGCACATTGAGCTGATCACGTATTGATTCATTCATAAACCGATTGAACTCAGTTTCAGAAGTGATATCATATGTTAGTGAAGACAGGCTAGGAATGGATGATGGAGGACTTGACAAAATATCAACTGTGTGAATGCTTGTCACCAAGTGAGTATCAAGCAAGGTCGATGCTATAGGAATAGTGGATAACTCTACTGTAGGAATGCATGTGGTAGGAATAGGTGATGAAGGAACAAGAGGTGGAGGAGTACTCGAATTTGGAGGAGTATGAGGAACACTAGAAATCACAGGCGATGATGTTCTAGGAATTTCCTCAACTACATTCTCAGGTGGAGACATAGTTATTTCTTGATCATGCCTAGATTTCTATTGATTACCCTCTTGTCTCTCCGATTCTGGTTCACCTTCGGAATCACCTTCAGATTCTTCTTCAGAATCCTCTTTAGACTCTTGTCTGCTTTCAGAAACTTCTTCTACATCGGAGTCTACTTTTGTTGAGTCTTCATCTTCAGCGGATTGGTCACTAGAAATACCTTCTTCATCAAAATCTATCTCCTCTGAAACAGCCCTTTTACCTTTAGAGCAAGATGGTTGAAATTCCATGGTCTCTCCTTCTGGGACAACCTGGGTATCTTTCTTGCCAACCATAAACTTGATTCTGGGACCTCTTCGTGAAGAAGTGGGAACAACCGCTGATTTATTTTTCACGCGGAGTTCTTGCTGTCGGCGAGCTTTTGCTTCAGATTCTTCTCCTTCTGAATCTATTCTGAAACTTTTCATTTCAAAACCATGCTTGTGTAACCATTTTGCAATGTTGGATAAGATTGGTGCCAATCTCTCTCTAATGCTAGTACTTTCTTTTCTAGACCATTGAATTGCAGGCAACGGCTTCTTAGAAATTTCTTGTTCATCATAGACAGCATTCATGATATTGCCAGGATCTGTAAAATCCTCTGGTAGGTCAGCAATATCAAGGTCTCTGATCTGCTGCATGGTTAACCTACAATAATCCATTTTGCGAATGGCTTCTTCATCTCTGCAATCAGCCCAGATGTCTTCAAAACGGTACTTGTGATGATGACCTCTTGCAATTTCCTTTTGACATCCCGGTAATCAAAATCAAACCTATACCAGAGGTCCTGATTGTCATGATTTGCATCTTAGCATAAACAGATTTGGCTTTTTGTATAGTCGGATAGTATATCTACCAATTGTCAGTGGGAACTTGAATCCACACTTGTGAATATTTCTTCATTCTTTGTGAAAATCACCGGTTCCACATCCGAATATGCTAACCAATTTTTTCGAAGAAGTAACTCAAAATAACCAGCAATAGATGATTGGATTAGCGTTAGCTTCAAACTAAAAATCTGATCTAGAATGGAAGATACTGAACTTGAATTGAAGAAACTGAATTTGAATGGAAGAACTACTCAACGTCAAGAATGTGCACTCAAGATCCCACTGAGGGCGAGGTGCTAACATATGACGGAGTCTAAGAAATTGAAATTATAAACTGTTAGGCGGATAACCAGCCATGAGAAACAATTCCACACTACCACCAAACAGTGGGGGGAAAAGATTACAATAGAAAGCAATTCATCCGCTGCGGCGGGCATCCACAATGCTGTGGGGATTCACCACTATGAAGTGGGTATAAGAGTGTTACAAATAGATTTTCCACACTGGCGGTAAACCATCCAGGGGTAATTTAATGATAAACAGAAAGTAAATTGCAGAAATGAAAGAATGGTTGGATTAGTAATGCTTAATCTCAACCTTACAAATAGAACTCTGCAAATTACTAAGTACAATTGATAAGGAATGAACCTTAGATACAAGTATGAACTTCTACAATGATATAACACTCAAATACTGAAGTATAAGCCAAAAAACTGGAAATTGCAACAGTCTGATATAAAAATCAGAATTCTGGAAATTATAACAGCAGACTGTGAAACAGTAAAATATTCATAACTCACTCGTTTCACCTCCGAATTGACTGAAATCTTTTGCAAATGTTTCTCAAGAGGTAGGCGCCCAAAAACCAAGCACCAAACAGCAGCAACTTCAACTTATTTTTTAACTTGCACAATTCCCAATGCATATGAGATGGTACGGCCCTCTTGGGAGGGGCGATTTTATTTAAAAATCAGACACTTCAAATTAAAATCTCAAAACTTGCAAGAATGGTCGCCCAAGGTCAGCAAACAGATTGGTTAAATACCCAGAACGAAATTCGAGCTGGAAAATAAGCCATGAATAAAAATCACTTTCAGCAGTTGATGAAACAGCAAACCAAAATTACCAAAATCTCCAAAATTCTTCAATCTTTGATGCTCAATCTGCTAGTCTGAAGTTGAGAAGCAGCAATGTAGCCAACTAGGTGTTATATTGCAAACACGAAATTGGATGAGAGGCTAGGAGGTAGACTTCCTCGAAGCAATTTGTCAATTGTCATTTCGACAAATAACTTTAGCATAATTTTCATGGATGAAATGCCGAGCAAAAGCCTTCAATAAATAAGAGCTCACAAACTCTTCAAATGCCTGCACTCAAGACACAGGAGACCCTTCAATTGCTAACCAATTTTTTCAAGAAGTAACTCAAAAATAACCAAAGAATAAATGATTGGATTAGCTAGCTTCAAACTAAAATCTGATCTAGAATGGAAGATAATCAACTTGAATTGAAGATAATGAAATTTGAATAAAGACTAATTAAATTTATGATGAAGGCGCACTTCTTCATGGCCCATTTTAAAAACAACTTAAGTTATCTCCTTAGGCCAAGGTGTCAACAGAGAATTAAAACATAATGCCTTTAATTAAATATTTTTCACCAAATAAAGCTCTCTGAAGACCAAGCCATAATAACAACTGCTCCAACTGAAAATGACTTAATGAAGGCTGACAACCGAACCACTGCCAAAATTAGTATTTACTAAAAATAGTAAATACCTAGAAATGCCACAAAACTCCAAGCAAGGAAACCCTAATTTCACTTTTGATCAACCTACGGATTTCCAGAAATAGGCTATCAGTCAAAGAAGAGCGTATGGCCAAAATGGGGACATTACAGTCCGCCCTTCCCAAAATTGCTTGTCCTCAAGCAATGCCACAACACTCCAAACTGATCCCACCAAATATGTAGGATCCCAGGGTCCCAAGTCCATCTCGGAAAGGTTCCATCATGCTGATGCTGCTCTACTCTGAACACACGAATGAAATCACTGCACCAGAACTGCATAAACCATCCCTGCAACCTCAAGGAGATAACATGCCTAAAATTCAAACTGAAAAACATGGAAGGAATGGAATCAAAATCTAGCAGCATCTCATGCCCAATAATCTCTGAGGAATTAACATCTGCAATGTTAATGTCAATCGCCATCCCGAGAATAAAGAAGATTACTCTAAACAACTCAAAGATATTCTCATCAACATCACTCCTCAAAGCATCAAACCAAATCACAACAACAAATGTAACTCCATCATAGCTATTTGTAAAAGAATAAACAGCCCTTTGCATGTACATAACAGCCGCATCATCAAAGCTCCTCAAGGATGTATAATGCCTCTTTTGAATAATTCTGATATATGCAAGAAAATTTATGAAAACTCCCACTAAAATCTCAAAAGTCTCAAAAGGTTGAACCCAAACAAGCAAGGGTTCGCTGCCCCAAACACTAGTGCAAGAATTTGTATAGAATAAATCATTGGAAAGGAACTTAAACACTATCCAAATCTGGTCCAAATCACTATGAAGCATCATTTCCCACTTTTGAGGCCATAAACCATTACTGAAAAAAGATTGAGAAGAGGAAGAATGAATGGACCAGCTGCCCATGAAAACTGAAATGAACCTCTCAAAATCTGATTTTAGGAAAATCATCATGCAATGAACTGAACAGTTGCTGCAATACTGAAAATCAACGTCCATAATAGAACAATTGCTCATGACCAAGGCTGAAAACATCTTCTCAAGAAACTCCAAACCAACATTAAACCATCCTTTGTTCGAAATATCTCTCCAATTCACCAGTTGATGAGCAAAAAGAACCTTCAAATGATTGGCGAAGATGGGGACATCATCAGAGGATCTGAAAATTAAATTCTTATCTCTCCAAAGATTCCTCTTTCTACTAGTAACAATTTCCTTCAAGCCATATTGAGGATTCCAAACATGGATACTCAACTGAAAATGTTCTCCAATGCATCTGAAATAGTACACAACACTTCTCCAAGTACTAATCAAGGCAAAATGCAAACTCAAGAATTTAGAGTCTTCTTTGATAAACCCATGTAGCCCACTCATGAAAACATCAACATTAATGGAGCGCAAAACAAAAGTTGTCCTCAATTCCCATTCCCTCAAAGGACTAGGATGAGCCAAAACATCACTCAACTCAAGAGATAGATTGTTAAGAAAGTAAATAATTTGTTTAGGTTCAACTTTCTCCCAAACTTTATGAGTAATAAGTCTAGAATCTTCACTTGTTGCTGTTGCAATGGAGTGACCAGCAGCTACCACCAAATCAAGAATGAAAGACTCAACATTAGAGTTCAAAGAAATCTGCAAACAAGAGTAGGAACAACTGCTGCAATATTGAAAATCCACATTCATCTTGACCAAATTGCTCGAACACAAGGGTGGAAACACCCACTCTAAGAGTTCCATTACAGCAAAGAACCATTCTTTGCTCAAAATTTCTCTCCAATCCATTTGTTGATAAACAAATGGAATCATCAAGTGGCTGATAAGAAAGGAGAAAACACCATTAATTTTGAAAGTTTGATCCTTATCCCTCCAATGAACCTTCCTACCATACCCCAAAAGATTTTTCACAACAAATTTCTGAGTACCAATCAACTTCAATTGCACACCCAGAAAATTATTGACTTCTTTGGTAAACCATTGAAGTCTATCCAAGAAAGCTTCAAAAACAAGGGAGCCTGAAACAAACATCGTCTTCAAATCCTTCTCCCAAGACAAGATAGTGTGAGCATTACTCAATCCAAAGGATAAACTGTCAGGCATGTAAACAATATGTCTTACCAAAACATGTTTTAACACCTTGGTGTCAAAGATGGGGAAGTCGTCATGAATCAACACTTCCCATATGGAGACTGAATTCTCTAAACCTCTTATGCATTCACTTACAAGCAAACTTGGAGGATTATCAATCACAGAATATATCTCGTCCCTACATTCTCTGAGAAGTTTGAAATCAACTAGCTGGTCTCCTACCTCCATTACACCCAACTGAACATTCGCTAACATGCACTTTGTTGATTCAAGCTCATGGCTGCAAGCTATCACTTCTTGAGGCAAGTTCTTTTCCCAACTCAAGAGTTCACACTCTTGATTTACCTTCCAATTACCATCATCTTCATGAATCTCCTTAAAATTAAGCAAGGTTTCATCATTATGGAGTTCATTAATACCTTCAACTATTTGCTTGATCTCCATAATCCTTGTAATAGCTTCTTGTCCTTCAAGTGTGGTTGCAATAGGAGTTTGATTTTCTCCCTTGCATAAAGAATGATGAGCTAAGGAAAGATCAAGGTAAAGATGATCAACCTCTTTCTCCCTCTCTTGGTAGGCATCATAGGTCTCTTCTGCAAACTTAATGGCATTATCCCTATCTGAGAGCAAATGCAAATAATCTATCTTTAATGATTCCAATGCTTCTTTGATAGTTTGCAACTTGGAAAGAGTGACTCCTTTAACTCCATTTTGTCTCTCTTCAAACTGTGACTTCCAGTAGAGTTCTTCAACAAAATTGTGTGTGCTATCAAATCTTGATAATGCTTTAACAATTTTCTCTTCTGAAACCATTAAGTTATCCTTCAAAACTTGCAGCTCTTTAGGCCCATGATCAAAATCAGCAAAGAAGCTTTGCTCATCAAACATCAACTTTTCTGATTTATTTTCTTTGACTTGATTCTCAAAATCAGCTTCCTTCCTAACAGCAATATTTTCAAACAATGAATCATTATTGATTGATTCTCTTAAAGTCTTGGTAGCAACATACTCTGCTTTAGTGGCTACTACTACCTCAAAGGAATCTTTATGGAGCTTTGCCAAACAAGCTTCTTCATCAAAGACAACGTCTTCTCCAATGACTTCATAGCTTGCAATACAAAATGAATTTTGAACTTTATCAGGATCAAAGGGAAATTTATCCCACTCAAGTTCTTTAACATACCTTGGTGCCATCTCACCAGGATCCCAAATGCAAAAGGGTTGATTGTAATGATCAACAGGAACAAGATCTCCATGCTCCTCTTGGATTATTGACTCATTGAATGAGTCACTCTTCATTCCATTCAAACTGAAATCTTCATCAGTAACTTCCTCCAAGAGCTTAGTTTGATGATCAAGCTCAATACCGCCTTCGCCACCGTCATCATACTGGAAATACGAGTCACCAAAGCTGGCTACTTTGATTAATTTATCATTTTTATCTTCAACAAACTCATCATGAATAGATGTGTTGCTGATTTTATCATTAGCATCCACATACATACCAAAGAAATCTTCTTGGTCACTTGTCATAAATTCTTCATATGTATTCAAAATTGATGTTGCCTCCCTGCACTCACCCTCAGCATGTGCGGACAACTGCATATCAATAGGTATTTCTTGAGAAACAACCTTACAATCATTGAGAAACAATATTTTATTTCCGACTTCTGCATTAATGACTACCTCATTTTTCTGCTCTATCTTCCTCATGTGTGGCTTCAATTTTCTATCACACTGAATGAACAAATCTCTGATCAACATACCAGCAGTAGAGGAATCCTTTCCTTCTTGTTCATGAATGTTTAACAGAAAAGTTAAGACGGATTTTGGAATGTCATCCATCTCATTGATAGTTAAAATTAAAATGTTTCTCATTGCTGCAACTACATCCTCTTCTTGTTCACTCCAAGTTGAAATGAAGAGGTAATGGATCAAATAATATATTTGATCTTGCATACCCAATTCAACCAGCAAAATACTTGTTTTGAGTTCAGAAAAGATCTTCAATATAGTAGCTCTTCTGGAGTACTGATTGCTATCAATTTCATCAAGGTCTTGAAAACTTTCCACTATCATATTTAATATGGTCTTCATAGTTTCGACATCATAGGGCAATTGGGGAATTACAATTCTTATTATCTCCATGAAACAGGAAGAAATCAGTAGCTTGGTTTCTTCATCAGGATGCCCCAACCAATAGGGCTGATTCAAAAAATTCACTGTAGGAGCTAGTGCCAACTCCATTTTCTCTGAAGGTGATTGCTTCACTTGTCTCAAACATTGTTCTAACAAATGAAGAATGTTTTGTTCATCTTCTCTTGACTGAAATTCTTTACCAAGTCTCTTTCCAGCCATAAAGAGAGTCTCTGCCAACTTCATCTCTTCTTCATTAGCCATGCCTAACTGCCAACTTCTGGATACCACAAGGAGCTGAACTAAAATCTGCTCTGACTATCGGTGTAGTACCGGAGATCTCTGTCACTCATCTGATACACAACTGCAAATTTGCCACAGGATGGCAGGGTCTTCTGCTCTGATACCACTGAAATATGCTAACCAATTTTTTTGAAGAAGTAACACAAAATAACCAGCAATAGATGATTGGATTAGCGTTAGCCTCAAACTGAAAATCTGATCTAGAATGGAAGATACTGAACTTGAATTGAAGAAACTGAATTTGAATGGAAGAACTACTCAACGTCAAGAATGTGCACTCAAGATCCCACTGAGGGCGAGGTGCTAACATATGACGGAGTCTAAGAAATTGAAATTATAAACTGTTAGGCGGATAACCAGCCATGAGAAACAATTCCACACTACCACCAAACAGTGGGGGGAAAAGATTACAATAGAAAGCAATTCATCCGCTGCGGCGGGCATCCACAATGCTGTGGGGATTCACCACTATGAAGTGGGTATAAGAGTGTTACAAATAGATTTTCCACACTGGCGGTAAACCATCCAGGGGTAATTTAATGATAAACAGAAAGTAAATTGCAGAAATGAAAGAATGGTTGGATTAGTAATGCTTAATCTCAACCTTACAAATAAAACTCTGCAAATTACTAAGTACAATTGATAAGGAATGAACCTTAGATACAAGTATGAACTTCTACAATGATATAACACTCAAATACTGAAGTATAAGCCAAAAAACTGGAAATTGCAACAGTCTGATATAAAAATCAGAATTCTGGAAATTATAACAGCAGACTGTGAAACAGTAAAATATTCATAACTCACTCGTTTCACCTCCGAATTGACTGAAATCTTTTGCAAATGTTTCTCAAGAGGTAGGCGCCCAAAAACCAAGCACCAAACAGCAGCAACTTCAACTTATTTTTTAACTTGCACAATTCCCAATGCATATGAGATGGTACGGCCCTCTTGGGAGGGGCGATTTTATTTAAAAATCAGACACTTCAAATTAAAATCTCAAAACTTGCAAGAATGGTCGCCCAAGGTCAGCAAACAGATTGGTTAAATACCCAGAACGAAATTCAAGCTGGAAAATAAGCCATGAATAAAAATCACTTTCAGCAGTTGATGAAACAGCAAACCAAAATTACCAAAATCTCCAAAATTCTTCAATCTTTGATGCTCAATCTGCTAGTCTGAAGTTGAGAAGCAGCAATGTAGCCAACTAGGTGTTATATTGCAAACACGAAATTGGATGAGAGGCTAGGAGGTAGACTTCCTCGAAGCAATATGTCAATTGTCATTTCGACAGCATAACTTTAGCATAATTTTCATGGATCAAATGCTGGAGCAAAAGCCTTCAATAAATAAGAGCTCACAAACTCTTCAAATGCCTGAGAAGCAGACCAAGAGACACAGGAGACCCTTCAATTTCCAAAAACCATTCAACTTCACAAGGTGGCGTCCCAAAAGGCCTCATATAAATTCACTTTATTCAAAAATATAAAAGTGGCGTCCACTTTTCAAGATGATGAAATATTTGAATAAAGACTAATTAAATTTATGATGAAGGCGTACCCCTTCATGGCCCCACTTTAAAACAACTTAAGTTACCTCCTTAGGCCAAGGTGGGGGTCAACAGTGAATTAGAACAAAAAGCCATTAATTAAATATTTTCACCAAATAAAGCTCTCTCAAGACCAAGCCATACAACAATTGTTCTAAATCGGGAAAATGACTTAATGAAGGTCGATAACCGAATCCATCAAGAAAAATTAGCATTTACTAAAAAGAAATATTAGAAATGCCACAAAACTCCCAAGCAAGGAAACTCCCACTAATTTCCATCATCCCACGGATTTCCAATGACCATCACCAAAGAAGAGCGATGGCCAAAGGGGATATTACAACATCTCCATGAGAACCCACTTGTCCGAAGGATATTGTGGCAACATGTAAGGGCAGCCAGTGTAGCACCCTACTCTTAAATAAGTAAATGTTGGGAATTGTAGAAATATGCATCCAACCTTACTTACCACCTTATAGGCCTCATCAAATACCCTCTTACTCTCGAGAGTCAGATCAAAATTGAAAAGCAAAGGTGCGAAGAAAGCATCAAGAATTCCCGAAATGATGGAAGCTTTCCTTCAACGCTAGTTGATAGAAAAATTTATACACAAGTACCAGCATCCAATTCCCTTTTGTGAATAAACCTGGAAATTGCATCATTACAGCTACTGCATACACCAGATAAGAAGTCATATAGAATTTTAATGTAGAAGGCACATTGATTAGTTGCTCATGTATTTCATCGCTGATCTGTTTGCCCCAGTCAATGTGAACTTTTTGTCTTCTTATGATTCTGATGTATTCATACATCCAATCATGAAAAGTGGATGATTCAGGAAAGCCCTTCACTCTGCTCAAGAATGTGATCATATCTTTGACATCATCTTTGAAATCACTTCGTAAGAGTCCCTTTGGCCATCTAGAAACAATTTGCCTAGGCTTCTTTAACCATTGGCTATTTATCAGGTTTTTAGCCTTATTGGGGTCAGCGTCATAGACTTCTTGTGCTTTTTGTATCAAGATATCAATGTACTTCTCCATCTGTGGAACTTTAAACACAATATCAAAGAAGCCAGGGTCAAGTCTTAAAATCTCATGCCCAGAAGAATCAATCACACTTCTACTCTCCCTGATGTAGTGGGATGCAACTTGAAGGAAAAAATTTATATTGTGTGCAGCAGTAGGGAACATAGATACCAAATGCAGGTTACTGTGTACAATTTCTCGTGAGAATCAAAAGAGTGTTTTTCTCGCTTTAGAAAATCAACCAAGTTCGATGACTAACCTCCACTTTATCTCTCTTCCAATTTTGGATACCACCATACCGCGATGTGACACCTTCATAATTTTATAATTTCATTTTATTACCTGCTTTTAGACGATACAGAGGTTTTCCGCAAATAATAAAGAGAACCAATCATTAATAACCTGAGGATCTTGAAAGACCTATGATGTAGTTCAACAACGTTATTGCAAAAATGCATAGATGCGGAAGACAGCAACGGCGATGAGCGCCGATGAAAGTGACAATACAAACGATGCACAAAGTGGAAGGAATGAGGTTCAGACAAAACCGTAAGCTTTTGCCGCTTAGGAGCAAAAATTAAGTGTAAGTACGCTGGCACCGCTTCCACCTCGCAGAGAAACTGACTTTGGTGCAGGGGCGCTGAAAAACAGTGCTCCTGTACTTGGAGTGTTGGGAAAAATCTTCATTGTGTCAGGGCGCAAAAATTCAGCCCTGAAAATTCCTTCTTGTAAAGTTCGAAATGTAAGTTGACAGAGCGTGGTAATTGAGCGCTTTAGCAGATGGGAAAAATGTTTTGTGTAATGCAAACCAAAAAGTGCACCCAGCATAGAGAACTTGTCATTTGGAGGAGAAATGTAGAACATGTTTAGTTTTTGTAAAAACGTCTTCAAAAATAGTGCCATGACATTATCTTTTTGTAACTCATACAATGATTTGGAAACTTTCTTATTGCAAAACCCGCGCATGCTGAACAAAGAAAGGTATGAGTGGATGTGGGACAAGAAAGGAAATCAAAAAACAAAGGTGTGATAGAAGACCAAAACAGAAAAAAGAAGAAACCTCGACCCAAACTTTAAAACGCGCTGGTGCAAGGTTTGACGCTAAAAGAAAAGAGAAAAACGCAATTAGGGTAAGAAGAAGTGCCCACACATTTTGGAAAGACACCTCAAATAAAGGAAAAGAAAGATGCGTGAGCTTGCAAAAAAACATGAAGAAACTAATGGTAGATTAAAACACACATAAAGATCACTAAGACGTGCTCAAAACAATGTATAAAAAATGAAGAAAATAGAGAAAAATTAAGAGGAACAACTTACCAAGAGAAAACATGAAAACTTTGTTGGGAGGAACTTCAGATTCTTTCAAAACGCGTTTTGTAGCTTGATAAGAGTTCACCCAGCAAGAAGGAATGGAGGAGAGTACCACAAATGATGAAAATAAAACAATGAAATCACTTTTAAGTGATTGAGGAAAGTAAAAACCTAACTCAAGACGCCTAATAAATTTAGGCATAAAAGATGGCACAAAAAGCGAAAAGTGCATAAGACTTGAAAAAGTGCGCCTAAGCCAATTTTGGCTAAGTCTAGGAAAAAGATGTAAGGGAGCACTTTTTTAGCGCTTCTACATCTTTCAAACAATCACTTTTGTGCAGGGGCGCTGATTTTTGGCGCCCTTGCACTTTCAACACTTAGTCAATTTTTTGGATGTGAATTGGAGCACTATTTTCAGGGACAACTATTTTTGGCGCCCCTGCACTTTCAACACTTAGTCAATTTTTTGGATGTGAATTGGAGCACTATTTTCAAGGACAACTACACATTTAACAATTTCACTAAGTATTGACAGTGAGACTTCGCGAAAGAGCTCGTTTCGAAGGTCTTCGCAAGGCGAGCATAGGAGGATGCTCAAACTGATTGTTTGAAGCTTTGGAATGCATTTCGAGGTGGCTTGAAAATCACCTCGTTTTGCATGCTTGAACTTCACAAACCTAGGAAACGGACAAGTTTTGTAGGGGGGTTATCCGTGGAACGAGCGCTGCTAGATTCCGTGATAACATCCAACATGCTAGCCTCACAAGAATCCGCCTCCTCATCACAAGACTTACCAATAGCAATCTCTACATAGCCAATTTAGACAGTGGATGCACTTAATGGTTCCTTTCATGGAACCCCATCTTATCATCTTGCTCCCTTTTAATCCTATCCTATGCATTCATTCCACAAGTGTTATCTAAGCTTGTAACCGAGATTGATATTTTCACATCTTCAATACACCCATTCCCGCTATCAAAAGATGCATACACTTCATTGTTGGCCGGTCCACCAGGTGTATGCTCAACTATCTCATCCATAACTGGGACATGGGCCTTCAATGGGCTCTTTGACAAGAATGATGCAAGATTCCCATGATGCAAACAATGTGAAAAATCAAAAATTTCAGAATCATACCTCTTCTCCTGTCTATACAACTCTAAGTGCTCCTCATGCTTGATCATCACAAGAGACTCTTCCCTCGAACCACAAGTGCAACTATCACCCTCAGGTGTTATGGCTGCTATAGAAGATTGAATTTCTGTTGTAGATGATGAAGATTGATCCAAGCTCAATTCCTCACAGAGCTCATCAACCAAATTTTTTCATTCTTGAAGGGCCATCTGAGGGCTCTTCAAAGAATCCTTGGTAACCTTAAGCTCATAGGAAAGCTTATCCAATTCTTCTTCTTTCCCTTCAACAATTCAAAATAGATCTCATCAAGCATGAGAGGGTGATCCCTATCGAAAAGTAGGTGTAGGTAATTTGACTTCATTACCACCAATGTTTCTCCAAGTACTTGAAATTCTGCAAGGGAAAACTCTCCTTTAAGGTTCTTATGTATCCCTGAAGACCTCCAACAACATTTTTCCATCAACTTATGAGTGTCATCAAAATGATTTATGGCTGCAATAATCGTGTCTTCATTTACCTTCAATTGCCCCACTAAATGATGGGATCCATGAGACCTATCATTTTCATACGAATTTTCTGATTTATAATCAGCACCATTCTTTCCACAATCAGCTTCATCTTTGTGATCCTTCGGGCATAACTCTCGAAAAGTTAGATCAGCATCATGCAATACAAAATCAGATTTTTTTTCAAGATTAATAACAATACCATCAATGCCATCCTTCATGCATAACTATGGAGATGAGGCTAGAACAGCACTATGGTCAAAAGTAAATTCATCCCAAACAAGATACTCGTCATCCGTAGGACAATCACACCTGGATCCCAAGTGTTATAAGGCTGATTGCTCTATTTCAAAAAAATGTGATCACTGTACTCCTCAAATTGGTTGCCTCTGTGAATAAATCGCTCTCCAACACCCTAGTACCGGCACCATGATACTCATTCCCCTCCATATCTTGCAATGTCGAGTCACTCTTATCCAAACCTCTTTGTTCACCGCATACCGAAATTTTTGAATTGCCATCATATGTATGAACAACATCCATCTCAAAGACACCCAAACCACAATTTGATTCCTTGCCAAGATGAGGTAAGGATGATGAAGCTATGCTAGGCTCCATAAGAGGAATATCAAACGAACTCATAACTTCTTGTAGCTGATCCAACATTCTTGGTTTGACAATCTCCATGGGGGTATCTTCCTCAATCTTCATGTGCTCTTCATTTGCAGCTTCAATAGGTGACTCTTCTTCAATCTTGCAGTCATCTTGAAGTGTCATGTGTTCTTCACTTGTAGCTTCATTTTCTTTAGGGCCTAGAGTCCAATCTTCAATGCATGTTCACTGATTTTTGTCTTCCTCATGATTACTTGTAGGCTGCAAGACACAAACAAGTACTTCTTCCTTCTCTAACCTTTCTTCAATGGTAATTTCTGATTTTTCTTTCTTTGTTCTTCTAATGTAGTTCACCAAGCCAATTGTACCAGGTTTCAATGTTACAACTAAACTCAAGAAATAATCAAAAGAAACATGTTTTCTAAACCAATCAGGCATGCTTTGATACTCTTCAAAGAGTTGAATAGCTTCTTGTTCATATCTCCTCTTGCAATTTGCAGGCATCAATGATAAGCAATGCTAAAGTAAAGATATAGGGCCCTTTGCAAATGGTATTGACCATTCAAACAACAATAAGTAGGCGCCCTATTAGTTTATGTTTTGGAATCAAAATAGACTCAAGAATGAAATGTCACAATTCCCTAATCCACCCTCACGACCAGCAATAAAGTATATCTGCCACTACTCAAAATAACCACCCATGACTTCAACTAGAGTAACCACGCCAACCTCATATAGATCAATGAAGTGTAGATAAATATTAATGCCTTCAAGAACTCTATTCAACTTTGACGTCCATGTCTTTCCTACAAGCTCTTCATACATTCTTCAAACCTTGAATGGATGTTTCCTCTAAATACATTAACGTGCAATGCATAATCCCTGAATGGAGCTATCAGCATTCAACCTTGGGATGTCTTTCAATCTTGCGGTTGAAGTTCCTCATGAGGTTTGTGAAGGTTTTTTGTCCTCACAAAGCTCAGAACTCAATCCAACCAGCAAACCCTTTCTCAATATTT